>JAPCYP010000323.1:0-73511 GCA_035048595.1 Echinosophora koreensis | reverse complement strand
ATACAGAGAGATGATGAAGGTTGATCTCTTCGGGCTTGAGGAGCATGCCAGCACTCGGGTTTCTCTAGAACATGAACTCATGCTCCCCGTCAGAGCGTTGGGTCACGAACGTCAACACAGTGCATGCGGCCTGGTCGAACGTGATTCCCTCAACGCGTGCACCGTTTTCCTTCAAGATCCCCGTCAGCATGTGACCGAACTAATCGACTAATCGTCGCCCAACTTTCCGATGAAGGCGGCTTGGACGCCTATCCTCGTGATGGCAATGGCCACGCACGTTGGCAGGGGCGCCGCCGGGGGCTTTGAGGAATCCCGGTGCCTCCGCCAGGGAGACTTTGGAGACGGTAGAAATGAAGTCGATGAGCATCTCGCCGAAGCTGATGATGATGAAACCTTTGCCTGTGGCGGAGATGCCATTGTTCAAAGCCATTATTAACCTTTGAGTAGAGAGATTAGAGAGGTGAGAATGAGAGTTCAGGGATTTTTGGGAAAGGAATGAATAAAGGAGAGAAGCTAAGGACTGAGTTTGATGGGGTGATGTCACAGAAGCATTGTTCCACGACTCAGGGTATCAAAACCCAATGTTTTTTAAGGGTATAGTAGCAATGCCCTATTATATATGGTAATATATTTTAGAAGAAATTTTAATTTTAATATTTTAAAAGTGTGTGTAATTCAATATTTTTAGTACTATATAAGAAGTGAAAACACTTATGAAAGAGAGAAAGGAAGTGTGATTAGATAAATAATTATTATTTTATGTGTTTTCCTTTTGTAGTATGAGACTTTCTAGAATTTTGGGATTCGAAAATCATTTTGTACTCCGACCGAGTCATATGGGGGATTTGGATTCCCAACATTTATTATTTTCACACATTCACGCATTTATTAATATAGGCCATTAGATGCATTTTAGTGTGCATTAAAAAAATTAAAAAATGAAAAGCAAGGTTGATCCAATGGTGTAGCTTATAACTTCGTGAATGCGTAAATGCGGGGAATCCAAATCCTCATATGGGTTGGAATTAAGAGTAAATTACCATTTATAATATCTTTAGCAATCTACCTTTTATGAGCTAGTTTTTAAAGGAGAGTTAAGTCCAATTATCATAACACAGTATCAAAATCCATATGGTCTCACAGTGCAGATGATTCTTTATTTATTTTTTATTTTTTTTAAAAAAAGAAAGTTGCAACACTCAGCCTCTATACTCAAGTCTTTGAAAAAAAAAAAACAAAGGAGCACAAACCCATGCAATAAAATGAAGAAGAACTTGTGGGCTGTAAGGCTCAAAATCTCAAAGTTAAAGCCCAAGGCTAAAAAAAATAAAGACAAGTAACAATTGGACCAATCCAATTGGACTTGAAGTGAAATGTTGGATACTAAATTGGGAATAAGAGTAAAGAATATAATAATTTGGATAACTCTCGCTTTATTTAACTAGCTTTTAATTGAAGGAGACACATTTAAGGGGATAAAGCTCTCCCTAGATTTTACCTAAGGGTGTGCCTGTTTCAATGTGTAAAATTACATTCTAGGGAATGATTTTCCTGGGAATGTTATTACCGGGAATGTTATTCCTACTAATGTGTTTGGTGAGTATTTGACATTCTTAGGAATGTTTTTAAAATTTAATTAATTTAAATGTTAAAAAATTTAAAAAAATGCAAGTAAATGTGGCAAAAAGAGGTGGGAGTGGGAAGTTAGAGTTTGTTGGGTTTTATTCCCATGGGAATGTTAGATTCCCACCCTTTAACATGAGAATAAAAAATAAGCAAATCATGCGTAAATATTATTCCTGTGAATAGAATGTACTGGGAATAATTTTTGAAAGGTTGAAATAAACACGAGAATGTTGCATTCCCTACCTCACTTTCCCGGGTCGTCCCCTAAGTAAATTTGATATCTTTACCGTTCGGACAAATGAACGTTTAGCATTTTTTTGATATTTGAAGAATTGTAGCGCATGTTTTGGCTGTAAATTATAAAGATTTGTTATTAATGTAGAACAAACATCCAAAGAGGCAGGTGAATTCTAGTATGATGTAGGATGTTTATAGGTACACGAGTATAGCACTAAAAATCAAACATGCACAAAACTCAGCTTGCGGTCGTTGGAGTTTGATGACTCGTAAGTTGGGCACTTAACCTTCTTTGAATTTGTTTGGTACACTATAAATATGTATATAAAAAAAGTTATTTCGGATTTAATTTGACATATTTATTAAATCTAAATAAATTATGGAAAAAAAAATTTATTAAAAAATGTGTTCAAAAAAGCTGAAAGTTTCAAATTTATTTTAAAAGTTACCGAGTTATTTTAAAATCAATACATTTTTTATTTCAGTTTCAATTTTATTATCAAAAAATATAATTAATTTATACAACTTCATATTTTTCTAAATTTATTATATAAAATCATTTTTCACTTGATTAAAACGAAGCAGTTTATCTTAAAATAAATTTTTAGTAAATATATTTAATCATAAAAATAGTTCCGTTATATGTAACACCCCTCTTGGGCATTACTTTGTAACACGTGCTGATATAAATAAAAAATTATTTGCTGGTTACTTTCGGAAAATTTATTTACTTTAGGTCAGAAAACTCGGTTGTAAATAATTTCTTTCTGAATACTTTAGCAAAGTGATATACCCAACAACAAAGTAACAATCACATTAAACTTAATAATACACATAAACTGGGTTTGTTCATAAATCAGGCCACCACAACATATAAGTTTTCTTGAAATTATTTCCATACTGAGAATTTACAAACCATACCAAGGATTGCAGAATCCCCTAAACCAATTTTCTCAAAATTATATAACACAAGAAAAAATCCTAAGCTGGTCACTCTATAAAACATTGTCTGGATCTCACCACTATTACCAATCTCTGCAAAGATCGGGATTAGTATCCCCAATTGAAGTTAAGACTTCCTCTGGACCATCCACTACCAATACCAAGGTACAACGGCAAAAACGAGCAAAACCTGATATATTGTAAGGGTGAGACACCAATATATGGATATAAGCACGATAACTACATGCGTGACACACAAAACAACATGTAGTCATAAAAAATCATACAGCATAAACTTCTAAGAATAACAAGTAATTTACCAAGGGGTTTCATCCCCGAGCAGTCATTGTCCTTTATAAAAGAGATTAATGACACTACACAGTTCAACATCTAACCTTATATCTAATCTCCCGGAGATTCACTCACCAAATAAATGAGCTGATCAGGCTCTTGAATGGCACATTGTCCAAACTCTTGGCACAATGGTCAACAACATAATGGCACATTATCCGAACTCCCGGCATGATGGTCAACAAATCAAATGGCACATCGTCCATTAAGGCACAATGGTCAACTCTAAATGGCACATTGACCATTAAGGCACAATGGTCAACTCTGAAACATGAATATCACTATGATACCATGACTAACAAATACCCTATAACATGAATATCATCAAGATACCATGACTAACAGATACATCAAGACATGAAGATCATTAAGATATCATGATTAACAAATACTCCGTAACATGAATATCATCCAGATATCATGACTAACAAATAAACCGTTTTACAAAACTCGCTTATAGAAAATCCTTTTTGTTGTAACTCTGTTATAAAGAGTCAAACTATATTGAAATTCATTTTCTTTTGGAAACCCTTTTTTTGAAATAACGTCTAATCTTCGTAAAATCATTTCTACCATAAATTCCTTTATCAAATCACTAATAAACTCATTTTCTTTCTTTTGAAAATCTTTCTCCGAGAAACTCTAGTTCTTAAAAAAAAAACGATCTTAAAACTAAATCCATGTGTGAATGATTACTGCTGTTTTTAAGAATGCGTTCCATAACTATTTTCGGAATTCACCATCTTTTCGCATTTTAAAAACCTTTTAAGTCGAAACTTGCTCTTTTCCACTTAAATAATTTTCTAAAATCATAATTAAGTTATTTTCGAAGATTAATTTCATAAAATAACTTTTTATAATATATTGGATTTATCCACCTAAAAATTAACAGTACAAAAATAATTTCACGGTTACGTCCTCACTGTAACTCATAGTTCACTCTTACATCGATAAATCATTAACATAATGATATTTTTAACTTTTTCTCATTTTCAACCACCCAAAAACCCATAGTTCACTCTTACACCGATAAATCATTAACATAATGATATTTTTAACTTTTTCTCATTTTCAACCACCCAAAAACCTAACTCATCAATTAAAATTCATTATCCCATAAAAACTTTTTAACACTCTGAACCTCGTTACTAATTAAGCATTGACCACTGTCAGGCTTTTTAATCCACAAACAGCATCAACGTTTCATCAACAATATTATAACAATTCACCCAGGCAGATCATGCATCAAAACATTGTACTACATAACTGCAAATTAACCGTAGATAACAAACACCACAACCATCAATCAATTAATACAAGTCTCACAATAGATCACACATATAATTATCGGGAAAAATCCCTCAGGTAATCTCCCCTTACCTCTTGAAGACTCAAGTTCTTATCCAATGAAATCTCGGTTTCAAATCTGGTTTCCTCCATGACCTCGGGTACTCAAAACAAATGTTATCCTTCAACAAATACAACAACAAATCAACAATTTAAACAACTTAAGAACACCTAATTACCTACATGTTGGTTTCGACCTTGGTGTGATTTTAGGACTAAAAATCTCTAAAATTCCTAAGCTTTTGGATTAGTGATTCCTAATTACTTAAAACCCTAAATCAACACTTAGGTTACAAGAATTGAAATAAAATATTCCAATCCTCCAACAAATCCAATTCGGCCATGACCAAAAATATGGCTTAGAGACTTTGATTTGATATAATAACCATGGATTCAATACATATATAAGCTATAAGATTGAATCATGTAAAACTAGTTAAGAAAAATTGAACAAAATCCTTCCCCCACCAAAGTGTAAGGTTCGGCCTCCTTAGGTTCAAAAGGATAGAAATTTTTGTTTGATGTAAGCTCATAGATCTAGAATATAAGGATGATAATAGGAGCATAGAAATTGGTTTCATATTTTTAGGATTTTTCTATGATTTTCTAGAGAATTTCAAACTTCTAGATCTAAGAATGTAAAAATATGATTCATGGCATAAACATGAGAAATACATGAAGATGAAAGCTTAGATGATCAAGGAGATGAACTTTTACCTCTTGAAGGTTGAAGAAATGAAGAAAATAATCAACCTTCACTTAGTTGAAAACTGGACAGCTTGAGGGTGTGATGGTTTTATGAGTGTATCTCACAATTACTCATCCAAAAATCACAAAATTTAGCTTTTTAGAAATATAAGAAGAAAAGGAACAACTTTGGTGTTGAAGGTTTCATTTGGTTCGGATCATAACAGGGTTGAAAAGGGCCTTCTTTCTGCTGTTTCGTGTGTTGCTGAGAATTCTGGGCAGTTTCGGTATTTTGAGAATATCTCCCAATCCACTTATCCGTTTTTCATGATCTTTAGCTTGTTGGAAAGAAGATATAAAGAAGAACAACTTTTATGTTGAGAGTTTTTCGAGTTTCAGAAAGGAAGAGGGTCATATTTTCGGCGGAGATTCGGTGTTCTTATGAGTTTTGTAACTTAGAGAAAATGGAGAAAGCTTGGTGAGGAAGATGAAGAGAAGTGGGGAGGGGGAAGCTGCGGTTTTGAGCCTTTACATAGGCTTAGATTTAGGCTTTGTTTGGTTATTTAGAGTCCAAATAATGGGTTTGTGAATATAAAATAATATAATAGTTAACTATGGTTAATAATTAACTTAACTAGGGTTACTTTGTTAACCATGATTAAAAATCATGTGGCTCATAATCAAGAGAGGGTGTGGCTGATTCTTGGCCAAGTAAACTAACCTTGGTTATTAACCACGGTTAAAATTTAACTCGACGTCGGTTAGGTTAAGCGTAGGGGTATTTTGGTCATTTCACTTGAAAATTCTCGATCAATAAAAATTAAGGCAGGATTCCTTGTCCTCTCTGCTACATCAACCTCTTCTAATATCTCAGCTCCATAATCAACTCCGTCGTTTTCCCGACTTATCATCTGACTTAGGTTTTACGCGTTTTCTTAACGATTACGTCCGAATAAAATAATAGTATTTCATTCGTAACGAATTTTTCTGAAATGTGGAAAATCGTCCGGGGTAAAATATAAAACCTAATGGTTTCGTTCACGAGTCGAAATTATGGTTTCTGATCAGTAAAAGCTTACTGTCAGTGAAAATGCAGAAAACGCAGACCGGTTTCCGTCTGAAATTTCATTCCAAAACTTCCCCGTAACCTTATAAAAATAAGTATGACAGGGAAATGACCTTAGTTTTTCCAAAGTCATTTTCTAAATCTCAGATAAGAATATAATCATTTATATAATTATTACCGATATTAGAAAGCCGAAAAATCGGGATGTTACATTATAACCACTTAAAACAATAATAAATTATATATATATATATATAAACAAAATTAATTATTACTAAAATAATCTATATACGCACCAAACACTTTTTTTTTTATTCTGCACCAAACACATTTTTAATATCTTTTTCCTGATTGCTTCGGGGGCACTGAGGAGGGGTGGGAATAGGCTGAGCCGAGCTAGGCCCTGGTAAGCCTGAGCCTGACCTGTGTTCCAATCACGAGGCCTGAGCCTGGCCTATAGCCTGATATGGGCCAATTTCTAAGGCCTGAGTCTGACCTACTTTAAAGCTTGGCCTGGCCTGAAAGCCTACTTATTAACAAGACTTTTAAATATGCTTCCATCTATAAATAGGTCACGGTCCTTCACTTGTAAATAGGCTCGTATGTCTCTAATGACAAAGAAATTGGTAGACATATACTAATAAATAGGTCACTAGGCAATCACAAATAAAGAGGCAAGTAGGCCACTACATGGCCAATAGGCCTTTACCTTTAAATATTATGAATAGTGTAAATAATTTGTTATAGTATTATAATATATTATATTATACATATATATTTATATGTGTGTATGTGTTAAATAGACCGGCCTGGTAGGCCTAGTAGACTTTTTTTAAAGCCTTAGGCCTGACCTATTTAGCTATATAGACTTTTTATAAAGCCTTGACCTGGCCTTTTTACTAAATAGGCTAGATCGAGGTAAGCCTTAAATAGGCTAGGTCGTAAGCCACCGACGAGTGGCCTGGCCTATTCCCACCCCTAGCACTGAGCATCGGCAAATACGTGCGCGAAAACAGCTTTAATTCTTTGAGTATATTTGGGAAAGCTGGAAAAAAAAGATTATGCTGATAATCTTTTTTTAAATAATTGATTATTTGAAAACAGATTATAATTAGAATCTGTTTTTGTTTGGATATATTTGCTGAAAAGCGATTTTAAGATAATCTATTTTGTTTGGATGATATAAAAATAATCATTTTTTTATAGTCAATTAAGGAGAAAAAAAGGGTACGAATTAATTTGTTTATAATGTTTGTTTTTCTTTTAACATTAGATTTTTTTATATCTTGTCATCAAAATTTTATGTATTTATAAAAATTGAATAAAATTTATAACTTTTTTGATGATTATGGAAATCATGTGAAAATACATTATTTTTTTACAATATTTAATTTAAATATATATATATATATATATATATATATATATATATATATATATATTTCAGTTTGATAACAAAGAGTTACAGGTAAATTCAAAAAAAAAATGGCATTGTTTTACAACATAAATGAACAACTGGCACAGAAAGGAAGTGCAAAGAATATTGTAGGAACCACACATCAGCGAGAAAACCACTTGACACTTTTCATAGTAATTAAAACAAGAGCCATTTGTAGAAGCGCAAAGAACCTGCACCAATTTCACACATCATCTAATCCCAAACACCAAAAGAAACCAAGGAGGAAACATATCCGCTGCAAACTATTCAAAGCAAGTTGAGAAGGGATCGGACATAAGGCGCAACAAAATCTTAGTGGCCTCAGTGACTCCAAACTCAAAGTCTAAGACACCAACCACGTATGGAATTGATTGATTTTCATAAACTTTAATTAGCAGATTATGAGAAAGTTAACCTTGGTCTAAGTGACGAGTTGCAGAGGAGAAGGAACACCGTGGAGTAGCAACTTCAGTCCAAGAACCTCAAAAGAATTTTTAAAAAGTTCTATTAAGAAAAATTGTTTAAAAAATGAAGGCAGAAGGCAAAATAGAATGTTATCGTTGGGAGGGTTATTATGGGAAAGGATATGTGTGACTGCAAAATAATCAAAATCCAACATCAAAACAGTCCTAACGAGAGGATGGTGAAAAACAGATGAAAATTATCTAAAAATGTTTTTTACAACGTCAAGCTAAAAACTCAAACACAATTAATTTTTTTCAAAACAACTTAAAAGTATAAAACAGCTGAATGGGAAAGATTATAATCTTTCCCAAACATGCTTTTATGTAAATTGCATCTATAGCACGATTTCATAATCCTGCATCTATATAACTATCTATAGCTCATCCGCATTTTTACTGTAGATCTACAGTAAAATGCGGATGAGCCTCTTTTGTTTTTTTATTTATTTATTACATTATTAATTAACAAATATATATAAATATAATTATTTAATATATTTTATTTAAATTTTATTTGTATACAATGTTCAAATTTTAATATGAGTTTAATTTCTATACACTGTCAGTGTAAAGATTTTTACACTGACAACCAATCAGAAATCATGGAATTGATGACTTTTAAGGTGGTTAGGATAAGAATCAAAGATTTGATATGGTATGTCAATTTCTGATTGATTGACAGTGTAAAAAAACTTTACACTGTCAGTGTATACCAATTAAATTCTTTTGGTATATAAAATATTTATTAATTGTTTTTTACAACATTTATTAATCATGTTGTTCTAAAAATTATTGGTCTTGATTTTTAGGGAATCATTTATTTTAGTTGTATTATTTATTTTCTACTTCAATATTTAATTATGTTTTTGAAAGGGCAATATGAAGGTACTAACTTTGTCTTCGAATAATTTCTTTATATTTAAAATTTTTTGATTTACTTTTTTTTAAGCATTTCGCTTTTTGCTTTACTTTAAAAAAAATAGATTTAGTTTTTTTAAGTCGAGTGTAATGCCAACAACATAGTCTACTAACCCAAGTGAGTTATGGGGATATACTACATAGAGGGAAAAATGTTGAAACAATCCGTTAATGTAATAAAAATTGTTATTTTGTTTGTATTATTGTATAACTTTTTCCCACTTGCATTTCTAAGTCGAGTGTAATGCCAACAACATAGTCTACCAACCCAAGTGAGTTAGAGGGATATACAACATAGAAGGAAAAATGTTAATTTAACAATCCATCAATGTAATAAAAATTGTTATTTTTTTTGTATTATTGTATAACTTTTTCCCACTTGCATTTTGGTTTTTATTTAATTGGTTAATTGTTATTGATATTATAGAAAGCATTTTCAAGTTCATGATGGAGAAAATCCTTAATTTATTGAAGATGATTGTGAAGGTATTTATTTATAAATAAATGTTTATTTGAATATATTAATTTAATTTATTTTTGTCACTTTTTTATTTTTATTTTTTTACATGTCGATGGATTTGTTAAAATTTTCTAGATTGTCTAGACTTTGGGTGAATGAATCGGTGTGGTGAACATTGTGGTGCAATGGTTGGTTTGAGGAGTGGTCAGGAAAAAATAAAAATGGTCTTAAAGTAAAATGTTAATTTAACAATCTGTCAATGTAATAAAAATTGTTATTATGTTTGTATTATTGTATAACTTTTTCCCACTTGCATTTGGATTTTTATTTAATTGGTTAATTGTTATTGATAAAATAGAAATGCATTTTCAAGTTGATGATGGAGAAAATCCTTTATTTGTTGAAGATGATTGTGAAGGTATTTATTTATAAATCAATGTTTATTTGAATATATTAATTTAATTTATTTTTGCCACAACAATCTGTCAATGTAATAAAAATTGTTATTTTGTTTGTATTATTGTATAACTTTTTCCCACTTGCATTTCGGTTTTTATTTAATTGGTTAATTGTTATTCATATTATAGAAATGAATTTTCAAGTTCATGATGGAGAAAATCCTTTATTTGTTAAAGATGACTGTGAAGGTATTTATTTATAAATCAATGTTTATTTGAATATATTAATTTAATTTATTTTTGCCACATTTTATTTTTATTTGTTTACATGTCGACGGATTTGTTAAAATTTTCTAGATTGTCTAGACTTTGGAAGAATGAACCGGTGTGGTGAACATTGTGGTGCAATGGTTGATTTGAGGAGTGGTCAGGAAAAAATAAAAATGGTCTTAGAGTAAAATGTTAATTTAACAATCTGTCAATGTAATAAAAATTGTTATTATGTTTGTATTGTTGTATAACTTTTTCCCACTTGCATTTCGATTTTTATTTAATTGGTTAATTGTTATTGATATTATAGAAATGCATTTTCAAGTTCATGATGGAGAAAATCCTTTATTTGTTGAAGATAATTGTGAAGGTATTTATTTATAAATCAATGTTTATTTGAATATATTAATTTAATTTATTTTTGCCACTTTTTATTTTTATTTTTTTACATGCCGACGGATTTGTTAAAATTTTTCTAGATTGTCTAGACTTTGGACGAATGAACCGGTGTGGTGAACATTCTGGTGCAGTGATTGGTTTAAGGAGTGGTCAGGAAAAAATAAAAATGGTCTTAGAGTAAAATGTTAATTTAACAATCCGTCAATGTAATAAAAATTGTTATTTTGTTTGTATTTTTGTATAACTTTTTTCAACTTGCATTTCAAATTTTTATTTAATTGTTTAATCGTTATTGATATTATAGAAATGCATTTTCAAGTTCATGATGAAGAAAATCTTTTATTTGTTGAAGACGATCGTGAAGGTATTTATTTATAAATCAATGTTTATTTGAATATATTATTTTATTTTATTTTTGCCACTTTTTATTTTTATTTTTTTACATGTCGACGGATTTGTTAAAAAATTTCTAGATTGCGGATGAGCCTCTTTTGGTTTTTTTTTATTTATTACATTATTAATTAATAAATATATATACATATAATTATTGTTTGTATTATTGTATAAACAATGTAATAAATCCGTCAATGTAATAAAAATTGTTATTTTGTTTGTATTATTGTATAACTTTTTTCCACTTGCATTTCAGATTTTTATTTAATTGTTTAACCATTATTGATATTATAGAAATGCATTTTCAAGTTCATGATGAAGAAAATCCTTTATTTGTTGAAGACGATCGTGAAGGTAATTATTTATAAGTCAATGTTTATTTGAATATATTAATTTAATTTATTTTTGCCACTTTTTATTTTTATTTTTTTACATGTCGACGGATTTGTTAAAATTTTTCTAGATTGCGGATGAGCCTCTTTTGGTTTTTTATTTATTTATTACATTATTAATTAATAAATATATTTAAATAAATATAATTATTGTTTGTATTATTGTATAAACAATGTAATAAATCCGTCAATGTGATAAAAATTGTTATTTTATTTGTATTATTGTATAACTTTTTTCCACTTGCATTTCAGATTTTCACTTAATTGTTTAATCGTTATTGATATGATAGAAATGCATTTTAAGTTCGATGAAGAAAATCCTTTATTTGTTGAAGACGATCGTGAAGGTATTTATTTATAAATCAATGTTTATTTGAATATATGAATTTAATTTATTTTTGCCACTTTTTTTTTCTTACATGTCGACGGATTTGTTAAAAATTTTCTAGATTGTCTAGATTTTGGACGAATAAACCGGTGTGGTGAACATTGTGGTGCAATGGTTGGTTTGAGGAGTGGTCAGGAAAAAATAAAAATGGTCTTAGAGTAGAATTATTTTGTTTTAATAAATAGATATGAATATAATTATTTAATATATTTTGTTTGAACTTTATGTGTATACAATTTTAATTTTTAATATGTAAAATATTTATTAAGTATCTTTTACAACCTTTAATAATTGTGTAGTTCTAAAAATTATTGTCCTTGGTTTTTAGGGGGTCGTTTATTTATGTTTTATTATTTATTTTTTAATTCAATATTTAATTATATTTTTTGAAAAGGTAATATGAATGTACTAACATAGGCTTTAAAATAGTTTGTTTATATTTGATTATTTTTACTTTAATTTTAAAAAAAAAACATAGATTTAGATTTTTTAAGTTATGTGAAATGCCAGCAACATGGTCTACCAACTCAAGTGAGTTATAGGGATATATTACGTAGAAAAAATGTTAATTTCACAATACGCCAAGGTAATAGAATTTTTTATTTATTTATATTATTGTATAAATTTTTCCCACTTCAATTTCAGTCTTTATTTAATTTGTTCATTGTTATTGGTATTATATAAATAAATTTTCAAGTTCATGATGGAGATGATCCTTTATTTGTTGAAGATGAAGGTAAAGTTATTTATTTAGTAATCAATGTCTATTTACAAATATTAATTTAATTTATTTTTGTCACTTTTTTATTTTTTACATGTCGTCTGATTTGTTATACTTTTTTCTAGATTGTATAGACTTTGAACGAATGAACCGGCGTTGTAAACATTATGGCGCAATGGTTTGGTTTGTCTAACGGCCAGTAAAACATAAAAATAGTTCCGGAGTAGAATTGTTTTGTTTTAACAAATATATAAGAATATGATTATTTAATATATTTTGTTTGGACTTTTTTTGTATACAATGTTTAATTTTTAATATGTAAAATATTTATTAAGTATTTTTACAACCTTTGTTAATTATGTAGTTCTAAATTTATTGGTCTTGATTTTTAGGGGATCATTTATTTAAGTTTTATTATTTATTTTTTACTTCGATATTTAATTATGTCTTTGAAAGGGTAATGTGAATGTACTAACTTTGTCTTCAAATAGACATTGATTATATTTAATATTTTTTGCTTTATATTTTTTAAAAACAAATAGATTTAGATTTTCAAGTCGAGTGGATGCCAGCAACGTAATCTTCAAATACTTTTTGTTTGTATTATTATATATAACTTTTTCTGACTTTCATTTCGGTTTTTTTATTTAATTGGTTCATTGTTATTGATATTATAAAAATAAAAATGGATTTTCAAGTTTGTTATTGGGAGAATCCTTTATATGTCGAATATGAACGTGAAGGTATTTATTTAGTAATTATTGTCTATTTGCATGTATTAATTTAATTTATTTTGCCACTTTTTTATTTTTTACATGTTGACTGATTTGTTAAACTTTTTTCTAGAGTGTCTAGACTTTGGAGGAATGAACCGGTGGTGCTAACATTGTGGCGCAATGGTTTGCTTTGAGGAGCGGTCAGGAAAACATAAAAATAATTCCGGAGTAGAATTTTGAATATGTTGTATGAATGGAAAGGTGAAGTTACCATATTTGGCCAGGCCACCAACTTTGCTTTGGAGTTTGATACATGGAGTAATAATGAAAATAATTTTATTTGTGAAAGTAATAATAATTATTATGATAATGAAAATAACGTAAAGTAAATTAGAGTAATAAGTATAATGTTGATATTGTTATAAAATAAAGTTTTAAGTTTATGTGTTTTAAGGAAAAAAATTAAATTTTACATGCTATTAGTTTAACGATTTTTATATTGTTTGATAATTATATAGTGATGCATTGTTAAAAAATAGTCATTCTATAATTTTTTTTCTACACTATCATAAAAAATTAATGTACACATAATATTGTCTATATATTTTTTATAATAATATAATTTTTTAATTATCAATATTATAAAATTTAAAAGAAATTTATTTAATAGAAATTTTACCCATGCATTGCACGGGTGCTAAAAACTAGTTATATAACCAAGTTACGTGCAAGTGACATTTTTCATAATTATATATTCCACCTTTTTTTTAGCTGAATTATATATGCCAAATTTATTCATTAGACTTCGGCGAGTGGCTCATATAGTCATATTGAAGATCTTTTTAGCTAATTTTGGCAGCATCTGCATGGATGCTACAAAGATGTTTACTTATTTTACAATATAAAGTGTAATTCAGAATTTATATAATACAATTATTTAAATAATTGATCATTAATCTCTTTATGTAAATTGCATCTATAGCACGATTTTCATAATCCTGCATTATATAACCAAGTTACGTGCAAGTGACATTTTTCATAATTATATATTCCACCTTTTTTTAGCTGAATTTTATATGCCAAATTTATTCATTAGACTTCGGCGAGTGGCTCATATAGAAGACGTTTTTAGCTAATTTTGGCAGCATCTGCATGGATGCTACAAAGATGTTTACTTATTTTACAATATAAAGTGTAATTCAGAAATAATACAATTATTTAAATAATTGATCATAGGCATAAAAAAAACTTGAAAATATTCATCTATATAAAATGAGCTTAAATATGAAACGAATAAGTAAAATTGTCCCGAAAAAAAAACAGTAAAATTGTATCTATCATTATGTATTGAGACAAAGAGAGAATTTTACTACACATCTAATTTGGATGCGCTATATTAACTACAAAATAAATTAAGACAAACCAAGTGACACTACTAAAAAAATTGAAATCAGCGACAAGCATATTTCGTCGCTAAAGAGGGAAAATTCGTCGCTAAATTAATTGGTGACGAAATTAGCGACGAGAAAAAATTCGTCGAAAAAAGTGGCGTCGCTAAATTCAATGACGGAACTTATGTGTCGTCGCTGTTAGCGACAAAAAAAAGCCGTCGCTAATAATAAAAAATTCATCACTAAAAATGATTAAAGACAATTTTAAATTCTATAATTCCGTCGATGTCTATGACAAATTGGGATCCGTCGCTGTTTATGACGGATTAGGATCCGTCGCTGTTTATGATGGATGGACAGTCGTCGCTGTTTACGATGGATTGGGATTCGTTGCTGTTTACGACGAAACTACATTTGTCACTGACTGCGACGAGAATATGTCGTCGCTACTCACGGCGGATTTAACGACGGATATAGGATTTTAGCGACGGATTTAACGACGAATATAAGATTTTAGCGACGGATTTAACGACGGAAATAAGCGTTCTGTAATGGATTTAACGGCATCAAAGAACTCGTCGCTAAATCAAATAGCCATCATATCTCAACATTAAATAGACCAAATAGACCCAATATCAATACCTGCTATACAACAATATAACCAAATTGAAACAGATATCTTTATCAAGTATACATCAATTACAAACACACCAAATAGACCCAATATCAATATCAGGTGTACATCAATTACAAATATCTAATGATATAAAAGTTTGTCATACTAATATAACCATATCTGAACAAAACCAATATATCAAGAAAAAGTCAAATACATCAATGATACTACTCAAGCCCATCATCGAATCCATCTTCCTCATTTTGCTGATTATCCTGGTTGGTTGATGAAGGTGGATACGAAGGGAGTGGAATAGAACGACCCTGAGTGAAGCTCTCCATGAATTGACGCATTTGCTTCCGCATCAAACGATTGTCCTCCCAAGATGAATGAATCAGCTCCTCGTGAGATTCCAATCGTGTCTTAAGGATCTCATTTTCGATTGTCAAATTTGTAACTAAATCTTTCATACGCTTATACTCAGACTGGGAGATGCCCTCAGAGGATGACGTGGATGAGGTAGAAGGTCTATATTTCCAACCCTCTGTACCTAAGCCATATATGTGTCCTTTCTTGCTTGCACCCTGAACAACATCCATGAAAATTTTCTTGCACATAGCTTAATTCATCATTCTTGGCTAAAGCCTCTTCTTTGTTAAAAACAAAAAAGGGGGTCAAGTCTCCGAATAAAATTTTCGGGTCATGGCCCAACTCATAAAAAATTTCTGACTCAAAGTTCTATTTTTCAGGCTCATGGCTCACTTGTTTTGACTCAAGGTCCATTGCATTATTGGGATCAGAGGCCCATTGCACTAAAATTTCTGTCATTTAAACTTTGGGATCAAATATCCGCTGCAAATTTACTTTTTGGGATCAGAGGCCCACCGCACTTTTAGTTTTCGGGATCAGAGGCCCATTGCAGTTTTAAATTTTTGTAATTTAATTTTCGGGATTAGAGGCCCGCTGCAAATTTACTTTTTGGGATCAGAGGCCCATCGCACTTTTAATATTCGAGATCAGAGGACCACTTCAAATTTATTTTTCGGGATCAGAGGCCCGCTACAATTCACTTTTCGAGATCAGAGGCCCATCATACTTTTGAATTTCTATCATTTGGGATCAGAGGCCCGTTGCAATTTATTTTTTGGGATCAGAGGCCCGCTGCAAATTTACTTTTCGAGATCAGAGGCCCGTTGCAATTTATTTTTCGGGATCAGAGGCTCGCTGCAAATTTACTTTTCGGGATCATAGGCCCATCGCGCTATTAAATTTCTGTCATTCGGGATCAGAGGGTCGTTGCAATTTATTTTTCGGGATCAGAGGCCCATCACACTTTTAATTTTCGGGATCAGAGGCCCAACATACTTTTAACTTTTGGGATCAGAGGCCCAATGCACTTTTAAAATTCTGTCGTTTAATTTTCGAGATCGGAGGCCCATCGTACTTTTAACTTTCGGGATCAGAGGCCCACCGCACTTTTTAATTTCGATCATTTAATTTTCGAGATCAGAGGCCCACTGCACTTTTAATTTTCCATCATTTACTTTTCGGGATCAGAGGCCCATCACACTTTTAATTTTCTGCCATTTGTTATTGTGCTTGGATCATTTGCATTTAATCTCTTTGTACAGTCGCATGCATTCCCGGACAAAATGAGTGTTCTTTTTCTTTACTCGTTCCTTACTATGATGACATAAAGAGTCACGACTCTTCGTGATTTCTAGTAAGCAACAAGTAAAGAGGGGCAACTGTAAACACCCCATTTTGACCGGGTCCCTTTTACTTTTTTTACAAAAATTAACAAAAATTCAAAAAAATTGGAAATATATCAAAATCATAAAAATGACATTTTTTTTTCTTAGTTTTATTTTATTCTAAAGATTAGACAGAAAAAATACAAAAGATATTTTGCTACTTATTGTTTTGCAGGTTTACAATTTTGTTTGGGCTAAAGAAAAGGAAATTAAGCAAGTTCTCTACCCAATTTTTTTTTATCCAGACCCACTATCCATATTCACGACCCATGACCACAAACTCTCTTCTTCATCCTCAGCAAACCCTAGCCTCCACATCAGATTCTCCTTCTCTACCCATTTGGAACCCTAGCCGCACTCCACTCTCTCCATTCCCAAATTTTTTGCGTCACCCACCTCCATCATCAGAGGCGAATCCACACCTTCCTTTCTTAGCCACACATGTGTGTCTCACACCATCAATCCAACATGATTTTCTTTCCTTTCTTTCGTTAATCATCAAGGTGGGTGTCGTTTCTGCTTTATTTTGTCCTTAATCATGAATTAATTGCATTTTATGATTGTTTGACAGGTTAGCAATAGCAGCTGCGCGACCTCAACTCTATAAATCAACAAGAGGAAAGGAGGAACAAGGGGAACATCGATAACACAGAGGAGAGGAAGAAAAAACTGAAAAAGAGAGAGGGATAGGGAAACAAAATTTGAGAGAGTGAGAAAAGGAGAATTTGTATTTCTTTATTGTATTTTGCTCTCTTCTGGAACAAACACAGAGACTTCAGTTCTTTCTCTGTCATTTGTATTAAAAAACCTTCAAGAATCAATGCAATCAAGCTTATTGTTATCATTTTGATATCTCTTAGTCTATTTTCTCTTTAATTCATTTTTTTTTTTTTTTGTTCATTGGTAGCCTATAGTTTATGTTCTACCCATCTCCTCCTATTATTGGATTATGTTGTTATGTCTGAATTAACATGTGAAAATGATTTGGTGCTAACTGGGCAACATTACTTGTTTCTTTTCTAACTACTAATAACTACAGTAGAGTTAGAGGTAATCTGCTTTGTTCTGTTGTACACAACTCATTTGACCAAATGCCCCAAAATTAGTTGCTTCTTATGATCCTAAAAATGCTTGTTGTTTTGATAACTGAGATGTGCACCAGCCAAGGGGTAAAATGCATCTGAGGTTGTTTTCTCTTGCCATATGAGTCATGATTATTATACACGTTGCATCTGCTTACTTAGAGTTCTTGTTTGTAGTGTGCTCATCATGCATGTGACTAATTTGAATGACCCAGTTGCTATTTCTTTTTGCAAAGCTTGCGTGATTAACATTTGAAACATTGTGATCTCTTAGTGTGCTATCACCTCAGTTGAGCCTGCAATGGAATATTGATCTGTATTATCCCCAGCTAGTCATTCATGAAACATTGTAACCTGTATGCTATAATAGCTTTTGCACCATAATGTAATGTGCACAACTTGCTTGATGAAGTGTGTGGAAGTGATTTCTGCCTGGTGTTTCACGTTTCCTTAATCTCCATTGATCATGTAATTCTTTGCCATTAGCTTATTTAAGAACAGGTATAATAACTCCAGGCAAGGTCTTCACAAAGTGATTTGATGGGACATGGTAATAGGCTACTTGGAGTTTATAAGCTTGCAAATATAAGAACAATGCCCCTGTGAGTATGCTTGGGTAAGTTTTCTTGGTTTCTTTTAAAAATAATGATAATAATAATGAGCCTCTTCTTTTATTTCCTTTCCTTTTTTTTCTCTCTGTTATTTGAAAAAAATAATAATAAAAAGTAGATAAATTGTGCTGGATGTATTTATTATTTTTTTAAAGGGTAAAATAAACATTTTAAATTTTATTAAAAAATTGCACAATTAATTTGGGTAACCGTTTCTAATGGGTGTATTAGGGTGCAGTGGGGTTAAATCCTCACCCTTCCCTATGCGCAATCAGCTTCCAAACTCAACTTGGTTCCAAAGACCATTTTTTTTAAAGGTTTTCTAATTTTTACCTAAATCAATAAAATTGGTGGCGACTCCCATGTTTTCAAAAAAAAAATTTCTTTCGCTGTCTCCTCCGTGATTTCGTTTGCTACAACTATATTGGCATTTATAGTTATATATTACTAATTGGTTAGGTTAAGGAGTTGGACCTCACATCTGTATTCAAAATGATTTGAAAGCCCTTGCACAAGGTCCAAGTTACATTGCAAGAAGATTCAAAGCATTTGATGTGAATACCGGGTATAGATTTCGAACAAAAAAAATATGAAGAGTTCAAGGAGACGCAAAATAGTGGTATTATGGTTGTTTCAAAGACAGAGTTATGCAAGTACAAGTGAATGCACCAAAGTCAGTAAATATTACCTATTATGGCATATTAAATGATATTGTGGAGTTAAATTACTTTGAAGAATTTAAGGTTGTCCTATTTAAATGTGATTGGGTTGATGTAACCCGAGGTAAAGGAGTTAAGAAAGATGACTTGGGTTTCACACTCGTGAACTTCTCTCACCTAATACACTCTGGTGATCGAGAAAGTCATGAACCTTTTGTATTTGCAAACCAAGCTCAGCAAGTGATATTTGTGCAAGATCCTCATGATCATGAATGGTTTGTCCCTAGGCTAATTAAACCTCGAGACATTTTTGATATGGGACAAGAAAAGAGGATATATACAGTTTGAGCCATCAATGCAGAATGATACTAGTGACTTGACCTTGTTACAAAATATTTGTGACTAAGAACATGACAATTATTGGGTAAGAAGCGGTGTTGATGGGATAGTAATTGACACCAGCCTACACTCTAACCCTCCCCCAAATGAAGTTGAAGCTAATAATGATGGAGGAAATGACAATGAATACGATAGTGATTTTAAATAAGATAGGTTTTGTGAGTTTAGAGCTCTGGTTTTGTTCAGCTGTTCTACTCCCTCTTTTTTTATGTTTGCTTTCCTTCAGGCATGTATCCTCATTCTTCCTCATTTTCTTCTATTTGCATTCCCCGATTCCAAGTTGGAAGTGGTTTGCATGTATGTTTTACCATGGAAGTCTTTTTCTTTCTGTTGTTTTCATGTTAACTGTATTGGAAAGCCTCTGATTTAGGACTTGGCTTTATGGTTCTCTTTCAATGCAGTTATATCATTTTTAACTTGTGAGTGCTTTGGAAAATTTTGCTGTGACCTGTTTGAATACCCTGTTTCTATTTTTAAGCAAACATGCAAGCCATTTGGTAACATTTGTTTCATCTGCCATATCTTTTTTAAGCATATGGCAGCAATATAGTATATCATGACAATTTACAACTGCTTTGGTAGATGGTTTGGCTATCTTTCTTTTGCTAATATTAGTGCTGCCTTGGACAAATTTAATCCTTTCTTCTTCAGGGAGTATATTTTTATATCATAATGGTTAGAAAAAATAAGATCAATATTGTGGATAGTCAACGCCATGATGAAGAAGTACGCCCTTATATAGAGCAATTAATAAATGCTCAGAATTGCTCTCAAGCTCAAGTGCATAATATTCACGCTAATGACTCAACAATTCAGTTTGCAATATTGGTGCCGAGCCAAATGATGAAACATGTAACATCATTGTAATGCAATTGTTTATATATTTGAATTTGCTAAAATTGAATCATGACATTTAAATACTTTCATGTTAGGTTCTTTGGAGACAAGGAAGGTTCGTGGACCTACCTTATTAAAAGATATTTGGAATATGCCTAAAGGAAATACAGTTGCTGTGAAATTCAATAGTCATAACCAAGCTATAGGAAAAGAGGGTCGAAGGCTTGCTAGCTTTATAGGCATTATAGCTAGAACTCCAGAACTTACACCTTTAAACATAAATGATTGGAGATCTTTTGATAAAGATGAAAATAAGAAATTGGTGGAGTTTGTGAGGGTATGAAATAAGTGTTATTCTAATTTTGATTTATTTTTACCATGCATTATATGAGCTTGTAACTGCTTGTACTTTTGCAGCAAAAGTTCTCAATCCCTGCATGTGAAGAGTTTGTTAAAAAGTCTCTTGGAAAGAAATGGAAAGATTACAAATGTGATTTGAAAAGTACGTACATGATGAAATATAAGACTAAAGATGCCTTGCTAAAAAATAGACCGAATCATATACCAAGGGACTAATGGATTAGTGTTGTCTCTTATTGGGTTTCTGATAAAGCAAAGGTAACTATTTTAGAAAACTATGGGCCTGCATTATGCTTGCATTATTTATCTTTGATTTTTATAAATAATATATATGGTTCTATTTTGTGTTGCAATAACAGATGCGTAGTCAAGCAAATAGAAGCAATAAAGCGAAGCAAAAGATGCCTCATATTGGAGGATCTAAAAGCATTGGGACCTTAATGGATGAAAAGGTATTCATACTCAATAATATATGTAGAAAACAGTTTGTTAGCACTTAATACTAACAAAGTCAATTATTAATTAACTATGTTAGGCCATACGTGGGATAGAGCCTACACGAGCAATAGCTTACATATTAACTCATACGAAACGGAAAGATGGAATACCATTGGATGAGGAGTCTGCAAAAGCAGTGGTATATCTCTTTGTCAATTTAGTTCCTTCTAAGGTGGTTGTCCTCTTATGGCAGTTATTGCTAGATAAAATTCCTTCTAAAGTAAATCTGCAACACAGGGAAGGTTTTGGGTTTGGCTAATGTTAATGATGCCTTTTGCATTTTCTATAAGCAACAAACTTGACCTTATCATATGGCCAAACTTTGTGGTTGGATTTTGGATAGATAACTATTAAATAAAGTAAATTGCAATGACCTGATCTACTGTTAACTATGAACAAGTCTCCAAGACTACAAATTGTTGATATTTCCATTTCTCTTTTGAAAACTTAATGTACAGTTATGCATGTCAAAATGAGAAAAAAAAAAAAAGAACAAACTAATATTTACAGGTAACTCAAATATAGATTTACATCTCTCTCTTTGAGTTTTGGTATTAGTTTTTAGGTGAATTCTCGTCTGAGAGCAGAAACAGCTCTTTGAATAGCTCTGGACACCCTCCAGACCTGATGTTGAATTGTTGTCAGCCTTTCTCTTTCACTTGTCCTTATCAATCTTTGTTGTGTGTGAAATTCTGGCCTCATGTGTTACGGTTTGAATGTTGGATTAGGGTGCTGAATTTGTTACAGGTTACTAAAGGATGTCTTTTGTGTTTTTTACTTGCTACTCTAATTGAGTGGCAACCTCATGACATCATGTATGGGACCTGTTTTCACGTGTACACAAGTAGAGGGACTGAGTGTCTAATATTCATTTACTATTTTTTCTTTACTTATATATATATATATATATATATATATATATATATATATATATATATATATATATATATATATATATCATTTAAATTATCTTGATTATTTGTATATGGGTTTGAATATGCCATGAATTGTAATGTTGATTATACTCAGGATATGATTCAAGAAAAGCTGAATAGTGGTGAGACATCTAACGAACAATCTCATGGCAGTGTTGCTTGGGAAGGAGATGTGTATTCCCAAGTTTTGGGAACTGATAAAAGTGGTTATGTTCGTGGTTTAGGACTTGGTCCAACACCTTCTCTATTGTGGGGTAATAAATCTTCTCTAGGAAATATTGATGTAGATATGTCTAATAAGACAGTCCAAAGGCTAGAGAGAGAGATGAATGAGTTAAACAAGAAACATGTTGAAGAAATGAATTTGATGAAACAAAATCAAGCCAAGTTACTTTCGGAAGTATCTTTCTTGAGACAAGTTGTGGAAAAACTTATTCCTCAAGGATCATTTGTGCCTCAAAACTTTAATGGAAGCAGACAGGTAAGATTTTCAAGCTTTTAAACTTTTTTCTTAGAATTTGATGTTACAAGGCATGTTTATTATTTGAAGTTTGAATTTTTACTAGGTATCTGATGCTAATAGTGGTCATGGATGAAACAACAAGTCTCACAGACGCCATTTCGATTCTCTAGTGCTGGTATAGTTGTTTGATCATTCTTCTTCTCATTGATCCATTGTTTTTATAGTTCATCTCCACTTTTCCTTATAAAAATGGTTTGTTTAACTAATATGTTAAGTGCAACAAACATACCAACACAGTATGTAGCATTTATTTTGGGCAAGTTATTATGTACATGAATATTTGTTATTTTCCAATTTACATTGATGAACAATAATTGAATGATGTTTTTTTTTTCTCCTTATTTTATCATTCCAGATCACATACTATTGCGGTTTCTAGAAAATGGTTGCAGAAGATTTCATCATGATTAAGAGTTCAAGAAACGTATATGAAATGACTATTAGTAGACTTCAAATGACAGTAGTTATTAATTAGATATAAATGGTGTACTTTTTTTTATCTTTTCTTGATGACACTTTTGAAGTGAATTAGTACTTGATGGTTCTTATTTTGTGTTGTCGATTTAATGAAATATGTTTTGATTTTATGAAATGAAGTTTGGGATTAGTCTTATAATACTTGTATGGAGTAGCATTAGTCCTCATGAAAAATAGACTATGTTTTGCGCTTCTGGTGATACTGTTCTGTAGGATTTTGGAAGATCAAATTGGGGTTTTTGGTAGATGTTTGAGGAACAAGGTGTGGGTCTACATATGTAGTTAATTTCTCTAGGTCCAACTTATTTTGAATAGTTTAATCCAATTCATTTTTGAAGAAAATTGGAGCAAGGTAAATGTGGATGCAGGGTGCTTTTCTGAAGGACAAATATGTTGGGGTCTGATTATTAGAAATCACAGTGAATCCAACACTTGCAACAGCTATGTATCAATAGAAAATCCTCTTTGGCAGCCATAGATACCATTGTTCTATTAGGGGATATTATGAATCAATTAGGTGAAGTCCTGGTAGTTCATATTAGAAGAAGTGCTAATTATGTAGACCATAATTTGGTGGGGTAGCGAAAATGTTAGGATCCAGGAAGTGGGTGGGTACTGCCCAAATTCAAGTTCTCCCTCTTATTTGTAATGACATTAATATTTGCTAATGATATGAAATGTTTGACTGTCAAAAAAAAATTATTGTATTATGGTTGAGTACCCATTGTATACCCATTGTACTCATTAATATATTGGCTTATAAAAAAAAAAAAGCCATGATTAATTTGACTGAAAAAATAATCTTAACATTTTATGACAATAGTAAATGCCGGAAAAATCAATTGAAACTTTTAGCGGCAATAAAAAAAAAGGCTAGCAAATGAGTTTAGATGACAATTTAAAAATTACATTTAATGGCAATTAGAATTGCCAGTAATAATTGCCGCTATAACTTTCAACTTTTAATGACAATTAATTGGGTCTTTACCAGCACTCTTTACAATTGTCGGGAAAGCCTTTAGCGACACTGGATATGCCAGCTAATTGATAATTGCTGGTAAAAATTTTAGCGGCAATTATTATTGCCGCAAAAAACCATAATAATTGCCACTAAAAATGTATTTTGTCCTAGTGGGGCAAATCGTTCGAGTTCTGCCCGAATTCGATCCTTGAGTACACAACAACTATTGGCCAGGCTTTACTAACCGCGTGGCCGACTCGGAGATTAGTCTCATAGCTGGTCCAAAGGATCTAACCAGTGGGGATACTTCGAGGGCTCACTCGGTCCTAATGACTAATTAGGATAAGTACCAAACAAAAAAATAAATAAATTAAGACACATAATTATTATACCTAATCAAATAATAAATAGTTTTATTTAATTATCTTAAATAATGTTGTAATTAGAATTTTCTAAAATGAAATTATTTTTAAAAATAACAATTAAGAAATGAAAATATATTAATCTTTAATTTGGTGATATGTATTATAATCTTAATTCATTAAATAATATAAAAACAAAAATTATTTAAGTTAAATTGTTTTCATGGTAATGTAAATTTTTTCTCATAACAAGAATATTGAAAGAGAAACGATAAGTTAAAATAAATTAATTAAAAGTTTATTAAATAAATTTTTTAGACAAATTTGAAAAGAATTCATTTTTATACACTTTTCTGATAGAGTAATGATAGGTGAACACCCATTTGGGACACCTGGTTAATCATGTATAAATATTTGGTTAATTCAGTTTATTATATGGTTAATCACGTGTAAATATTTAGTTAATTCATGATGACCCATTAATTATATAAAGAATTGAATTAACCAGATATTTGAATGTGATTAACCAAATATTTACATGGTTATGGTAAATAAGCCCATTAACATGATTAATCATATAATGAACTGAATTAACCAAATATTATACATGATTAATCAGGTATCCCAAATGGGTATCCCATTTGGGTGTTCGCCTATTATTACTCTTTCTGATAAACTTGTTAAATAAGTTAAAAAGTCTTACAAAAATGTCATGCACTATTTTTAGAAATATTTTTTCATAAACTTTTTTTTTATAATAAAAATGGTGGTAAATGAGCAACCACTCATCACCAGATCGATCAATTAAGAGCAAAGTGCTACCTCGTATTATCATTCTATTCCTAATTATTAAACACACAATCACTTGATTAAGGGACGAGACGATGATCCTTTTTTTTTTTTTTTTTATGAACTACTAGCAAGGTATTTCATCAATCTAAATCAATGGTCTGAAAACAAGCAAGTGAGAAAGAAAGCCCAATAGAAAAAGGATGAAGTTGACAAGGCTTTCCGTTCTCCAGCAACCTCGGCAGCGTATTCTCAATGATGCCACGCGTCACACTGCAATCCCAACACCATCAAACACAACTCCATGCATCTCGCCACGTACCCGCCCAATCACTTTCTCTCTTCTCTGCATCAACAAACAAACACTACTCTTCATCTCAAACCACCCCATTAGATTGAGTTCAATAGTTTGAGACAGACACATCAGAATAATAATAATTATGGTGAAGCTAGCATCGGCAAGGGACTTTCGAACCTACGGACCAGGCCTCACCAGGAACCGCTTCGAGTACATCAACGCAGGGCTCTATCTCTTTGCCGCCATCGTCCTTGTTTCTGCTTTTGCATCTCAGCTTTCATCCGAAGCTCGATCGGGTCTTGTGCTTTTTCTCGTCTCTTTCGGCCTCATCCTCCTTGTTAACCTCCACGACCTCTTCGCCCACCTCACCGGCATCGATTTCCGGTTACCCTTGATGTCATTTGACCTTCAGCTCTTCTTTGTCGAGTTCTCAGTTCCTGTCCTTCATGTCCTGGGAGCGCTTCTCAGCTTTCTAGGAATTTTGTTCCTTTTTATTCAGGTATTTCAATGCTTTGCTTATGCGTATTTATAATGTATCACTTCATACGCGCGGGGACGAGGTCATCAAAGCCCTTACTTATAAGTCTCACCCAGAAAAAGGCTCATGATTGAGATGGATTGCAAGCAAGATTTAAATAAGTATAATAGTTTTAGGCCTCAGTATATTATTTGTAGGCCTCACCTAAAGAGGCCCACACTATCTGTTTGGAGTTGGTTTAGGTATTCGCATACGTTGGGTCGGTCCTGACGCACACATGGACATTGATAGTTAGGTATTTATAGTTGTTAAGCTTTGTGTTCTTCCGAGGTTTGCTTCTAAGTTATGACAATGATACATGCACATCGGTGTTTTTATTCTATTATAAAAGTTTAGATTAGGGAAAGTTTAGATTAAGAAAAGATACACATCATTGAAATCAACTTTAGGAATTTATAGCTAATAATATAGAAAATCTGATAATCGAATCCAAAGTGATGACAAGAGTTGGCGGAGCCTTGGAGAGATCATGTGGCAACCTCGGTTGGCTATGCACATCAATTTTTGTACATCATTTTCACAATGTTTAACAATATGTAAATTTGTAATTAATAAGCTATTAATTTGAATCAGTATTAAATAATTTAACAGAATTAGTAACTTGGGGGCAGAAATTGGAAATTTTTGCTGAATACATGTACAAATTACTCATATTGAAAGTCGAAACTATAAAGTTTTCATTGAAGGGGGCTTGGGTTAAATATTATACGTAGTTCAAAGGTTGATTACCATTTACCACTCATAAGCAGATATTTGTACATCATTAATCATATTAATTAATTGGAGTAATAATGGTGCAAAAAATAGGTATGCAAGCATCACTTATCTTTAGTTAATTATGGTCACGAGCTTGTATCTGTTTTTTAATCTAAATTGAAAAATATGTTATTTCCTTTTGTTGATTGGTGGACCAAAATGCAGGAAGAGAAAGGACACGTTTACTCGAAATTGGAAAAGCAAGCTCTGAACATGCTGGTTGCTGGTCCTGTATTGTGGGTGGTAGGATCAATTCACAATTCATGCCAAATCTATGAGAGAGCAGATGGTCATGTTCAAATCTTGCAGCAGTGTGTGTATCTCCCGTTTTTGATGGGCAGTTGGTCATTCATGCTCAGTGCAGTTCTCAATTATCACGAGCAATCTACAGCGATCCACCATGGAATCCACTTACTTGTAAGTAGTCTACATATATGAAGAAATCTTTGTTTACTACACTCAAGCTAATGAAAACAGAACAAGTGAATATATATGAGTTGGATTAAATTTATAAGGAGAAAGCTGATAATGACACTAGTTAAGGAATGAAGAAAGAAAAGATAGTATTGGAAGGTTGTACATCTAATATAATCTATTAAAAGGCATAGCATTTAGCTTTATTGATTTCTTAACACTCTTAGCAAGACCCAATTGATATTATTATATTTAATATATTTTAAATTCAATTCAATTTCAACCATTGGAAATATTGCTCTTGAAGCATATTATATTTTTTTCCATATACATTAGAACAATGCTATTTAGTACGAAAAGAAAGTTATACACATACAACAATTGCAACGGGCGAGGAAAAACAAAAGGTAACGTGATAATGCTATCGTGCATAAACTACGAATTTGAATTCGTATCGCACAACATTATCCTATACATAAACAACATTAATTCCTATTTCTCACATCCCTTGGCTTTCCATTGGTGTTTATTTATTAGTACTCAACATTTAAAGGGAAACAAATCTTGGTATCATGCATTCAGGGACGGACCCAAGAATTTTATGTTGTGGGGGCAAAACTTATATATAAATTTGCGACATAAAAAATATAAAATATTATTTCTGAAAGTATAAATATGTATCATATATAATTACCCAGGAATTTTATGTTATGGGGGCAAATCTCAATATTTTTTATAGGACTCTATGTTATTTTTAAATAATTTATTTCAATAAAACATATATGTATAATTTATTTATAAAAGTTTTTCACATTCAAGTGGGGGCATTTGCTCCCACACTCATAGGAGTAGGTCCGTCCCTGCATGCATTCCATTCCCATGTATATACATGCAAAATGAATTTAAGGCCATGTAATTGACAAACTTTTTAGCTTTAGGTTAACCTTGTAAATTTTATCTTATTAGATGTGAATTAATATTAAGTTGGACAATGATTTATTATGAGAACTAAGCAGATTCAATTAATATCGATTATTGATGCAGGGCAGGACTTGGATCTGGCTAGGCATCTTCGGAAGCCTATTTTTCTTTATTGGTGGGTTGACAAATGTAATCAAAGTGTTCAAGATGCAACAAATGAATGAAGTGAGGCTGGAGAAACTGCGAGGTGGAGCACACATGAGCGACTGGTAAGTGCGAGGGAAGGACAGGTTCCCTTGATTCTGGAACATCAAACGAGAAGCATTCCAGCTGAAGAGACCAAAGTTACAATACCTCTTCCTACTCCTTATAAGGATGTCCTTATTGGTCAGACAGGATCATGATTAATGCATGGTGCAGCTTGTTGTCACCTCCTCTGTTGTTGTTTTTCTGTTTTGTTTTCTTGGGGAGCCATTTCTTATGATCATATATAGAATTTTCTTGAGGTTATAGGTTGATAGTAACTGAGATTAATCACATGGTCCAAAAGAAGCCTCTTGTATTAGATTTACAATTTTCAAAGGAAACTATAGTCCATTGTATCCACGGATGCATGTGTTCACAAAAGTACTTATGTGTAAACTTACAAAAAGTGTTTTTTCGTATATTTAGTAGACAACTTTGGAGGCAAGAGAAGAGAGAGATATTCATTGAGGGGAGGTTTATGCTATACTCACGAGACAAAGTGTGAGTGCAATACTCACAAAAATGGTGATAACCGATGTTTGACACAATTATCAAAAGGTCTGGGGAAAAAAAAAACTCATTTCACACTTCACCCATAAAAGGTTGTGAACAGTATGTTCTACATGGCTTTAATCAAATGCACGTTCATCACATAGAATACTATTTCAAATACAAGGCCATGTGTTGGATCAGGTGATATATGGCCTCTTTAGTTTATTTCCAATTTCCGTTTTCATTTCCTGATTTCAAAGATAACTGTAACTAAAATAATTACAAAAATATAACCTTGTTTTCATTTTGTTTTTTGCTTCAAAAGATTTATACAGTAAACACTGAAAACAATTGTGATTATCTCTAAAATTAGGACATGAAAACAGGAAATTAGAAAAAACCAAACATGCTTATCTTGTGCCATAAGTCTTTGCATCGAAACTAGCAAAGATTCAAGAATAGTGATATAAGAGAACTCTGCATCAATATTGTTCTGAGTTGCAAGCAGGCCACGCCCACTAATCTCAAATTTCCTTATCTGCACTGCACCAACAAGTTTCGGTTTCAACTAAAAGTTTCTAATATCCAGTAACAAGATGAGGAGGATATATGATAAGTTTCAGCCACAGAAACTATTTTACATATCCAACGCTCACACTAGTCTGAGTTTTGGTTGAAATGACATCTAATTAGACAATTTATTTACCAAATCAGATATCCAAAGTATTGATTATATTAGAATATAAATGTAATTGCCAATATATGTAAGAGGAATTTGATCCTATCTTATTGCATGATGGTCATGTTAGAGAGATATAAACACATTTTTAACATACATGGACCCACCATGATTGGTTATAGGTCCCACTAATTTCAATTTTAAATTTTTGTTTATTTCTCTCTCCAACAGGAGAGAATCCTGTTTTATGTAAACAAGAAAGAATAGATACACCCTTAATCTAATTTGATGAAGTGGCAACGCCCGAGATTTGAATAACACAAAATTAATGATTAAGAATAGTAGAATACAAAAGATTGTGAAAAAAATAGTGATTTACTTTTGGAATTTGATAGGTCAAAGGTTAAGAAATAAATAAAAATAAAAATATATTTAGAAATATCCTTCGAATTTCAAAGGTACCAATGGATAAGAATATATCGACCTTTAGATCATTTAGCGAGTCGATATATACTTTCTCAAATCAAAAGTAGATACATTTTTACTTGTCGATTTTAGAAGTAAGAGCATGTTTAGGAATGCTTGATTATATGTGTTTCAGATATATATTTTTTTGTATAAAAAGCTTAATTGGTAAATTTTGTTATGTTTGGGTATCTAACTTAAATTTTTAAATTTTTTTTCTTCAAATAAGTTGTTTCCTTGCATCATAAAAAGTGGATTGTTAGATTATTTCCAAAAGATTATTTTCTTCGTCTGAAGCACGTTGACCCTTATACCCCATTTCCCCAGTGCTGCAGCGCATACTCCCACCCCAAAAGGCAAGTTATAAATAAGTTAAAAAAAAAGTTAAATGTTAAAACTAAGTCAAATATTATACATATTAAAATATCAAAAAAATAAGTTAAACAAAAAAATGATCAAAAAAAAATGTTAAAAATGAATAAATCTGATTATAAAAAAATAAATGGGCTAAAGTTTAGGGGTGCCTTTTATTTAAGGAAACTACACCCTCTTATAAAATAAAGTTGTTTTCAAAGTTAAAAAAAATGCATTACATTTAATTTAGTAAAATGTATTATAATATTAATAATTTACTAAATGAAGTTATAAAAAAAAATTGGAAAAGTTATTTTCAAAATGAATTTATGTATAAAGTGAATAAATAAAATTTAATTTGTAACTAATTTAATTTAAAAATCATTAAAATATTAATTAATCTAATAATAATCTTCTTCGTTTTTTTTTACCAAAGAAAACTACTTCATTTCATTCAAAATCAAAGCTTTATACATGTAGGGATATTAAAAAAGAAATGAGGACTAACATAAGAGATAGCCACCCTAGCTAAGCTATGAGCAATCATATTGGCTTGTCTCCTAGAGAACTCAACATGAGAGTTTTGATAAAAAGAAAATAACAATTCCTTACAAGAGCAAATAATCGACCCAAACTCAGAAAAATAGACATACCATCAACTACCAACTTGGAATCCAGCTCAAAGATAACTTTGTTAAGATGCAAATCCTTCATCCACTTGATGGCATAGAAAAGTTCAGTGGCCTCCCCCAAATGAACATCAGAAACCTTATCTAAGAGTAAATATATTATTATTAACTCATTTTACACATAAATCACATTATATATATTAAAATCTTAATCTAACAATAATTTTAAATTTTAAAATAAATACGTTATTGTTTACTCCCTTTACCTTATCCTATGAATCCAACTCCACCCTAACAAAACTTGGTTTAGATTTGAGTTTGAGAGAGAAGAGAGAGGTGCTTTACGTGTTAACACAGGGGGCGCCAAAAACAAGATATACGGCAATAACAGACAGCGAAGGTAGCTCTTTATTTTCTTTCCCCTTTTTTATCTTTAAATTAAATAATAATAAAAAAACCCTAATTCTGTGAACTTCATCACATTTCAGAACACTTCTCCTCCCAATCTTCTCAGGTAATTTGCCCTAACTCTTCCTCTGCTTTTTTTCTCGCGGATCTCATCTCCATAGTAGCAACGATTAAGTTTATGGATGATTAGATTTCCTGTAACTGATTAATTCCGTTTATTGTGTGAGTTTGCTTTTGCTTATCGATATCCTTTCATTCAGATTAGGTTTATTCATCGAGTTTCATTTCTGAAAATTTCAGTTGCATCTGCACTCTGTTATCAATCCCTAATTGTTAATTTTTTTTTATTTTTTTTATTTTTAACGTTTATTGCATAGTGGCATCTACAAATATCTAAGTTTGAATGTCCTCTGTTGAAAATTAATTTTTGAAAGACACTTATTTATTATAGTTATATTATATGTTTGATTGATGGGATACCTGATTGTGAAATGGATATATTGTTCCAAGGGACTGCAAATTTTTGTGGTTCCTTTCAACAGGTTTTGGGTTACTGTCCGAAATGGCATCGGTATCTACTCAGCCTCAGTTCCGTTACACTCAGCCACCGTCGAAGGTGCTTCATTTGAGAAACTTGCCGTGGGAGTGCACAGAGGAAGAACTGATTGAACTTGGAAAGCCTTTTGGTAAAGTTGTCAACACAAAATGCAATGTTGGAGCAAATCGAAATCAAGCCTTTATTGAATTTGTGAGTAGATTTTGTTTTCCGTTTTAAATTTTTTGCCCTTCTTATAAAGTTACTGATTGTTAGTTGCAAATCATACATTGTAACCTCCAGCAAGATTTAAATCAAGCCATTGCGATGATATCATACTATGCCTCATCATCAGAGCCTGCTCAAGTGCGAGGGAAAACTGTATATCTACAATACTCGAATAGGCAAGAGATAGTGAATAACAAAACTGCTGCAGATGTTGCTGGGAATGTACTGTTGGTAACAATTGAGGGTGCAGATGCACGCCTTGTCAGCATCGATGTTTTGCACTTGGTAAGCCATTCCATGTGTGTATTAGTTATATGCTGAAATTGTCATCATGAGGATGCTAGTCACTTAGTTTCGTGATTAGGTTTTTTTTTTGTCAGGAAATGGAAAAACTGTTGACATGTATGTAAATGAATCAGCAGGCCCATGTGAAGGCAATATCTGCGATGGCAGCTTAGTGCTTTGGGAGAAATAGCGCTTGTGTGTTTGTTTCCTTTCTCCTTTCCTTAACACTTCCTCTTTCTTCCCTATTCTCCTCTCAAATCCTACCATTCTTGTAGTTTAGGACGTTGACAATTTTTTTTTTTCATTTGGTCACCGTATTCTATTCTGATCAGTTTTTTTAATTTGTGTTCAAACTATTGTTTGAAAGTAGACTAAAAATTCCTTTCTGAACTTGGCAATTGAATGCTGAGTTTTCACAGAATTTATGGTTAAGGAAGTAATTTACTTCGCAAACCCTTTATTTGAATCATCTATTCAAGTATCAAAGTGAATGGTACAATACCTTCAAACTCTTACAAGTACTATTATAGTTTATATTCTAGGCAGTCATTTAAGAAATCATGACCTAAATTGAATTATTTGGCTAAACTATCCCCACCCCACCCGCACCCAAAAACAATTTCTTCTGTTAATGCTAGAGTTTTAATGAGAAATCTCTGACAATTGTTTGATAGTTTCTTGATGTTCCATTTATTCTGGTCTTTGCTTAAAATGGTTTAGTTCTTCATACACCAACATAACATATGCAACAAAAACATTATTTATTTAGCATTTCCAGGTATAATTGATTTGATTAAACTTGCGAAGTGTTATTTATGTCCAATCATGGTTTTGTTTGTTAATCTTTATTTTTGTATCCATAAAAGTTAAAAATGTTTTATATGTAAGTGATGGGTTGCCAATCTTACATGTGGAAATGATAGATTCGTTATTAGTCCCAGTTTTCTACAATATACCTAGAAAGCACCAGACATTGTTCATCTCGTGTTCAATATGTAGGATTCTTCTTAGTAAATATTGTCCTGAAAGTTCATTATTCACTTATGCAGGTTTTTTCAGCCTTTGGGTTTGTGCATAAGATTACTACCTTTGAGAAGACAGCAGGATTCCAGGTTTAATGATAAAGCCACCCTTATTTATTGTCACTTTTTTAATCCTATGAGCACAAGCTTATTCTATATACAAATGTTTAGGCACTTGTGCAGTTCTCAGATGCAGAGACTGCCACTTCTGCAAAGGATGCTTTGGATGGAAGAAGCATACCTAGGTGACAATTGTATTACTTGTTTGACATGTTATTTAGTTAAACTACTGTGGGACAAATGGTTTTAGAGGTTGTGCATATGTTGTTAGACTGGCCAACTGTTGGATTGTTGTATACTCACACGTTAGATATTATTTTTTGTATTGAACTTATTATGGAGTTTATAGACTTCGTTTTTTTGCACTTAGTTCTAATTCTATCAATCATTGAATGTGTGCAATATGGTTAGCTACATAATGCCAACTGGACCAATCTTGAATAAAAAATGTGCCAAGTTTGAGTTTGACTTCAAATTAGCAGTTAGTAGAACAAATTATTCTTGCTGATGATTGAACTTTAATCTCCTTCCCTGTTTTCAGGTATCTTCTCCCTGAGAATATGGGACCATGTACCCTTAGGATCACATACTCTGGACATTCAGATTTAAGTGTTAAGTTTCAAAGCCACAGAAGCAGGTATTTACAACTTTCCTTGGAATTGTTGCCTTACAAATAACCAAGTCATTGCAGAATTTTGACTTATTATTTTTACCAATATTCTTTCTTTTCTTGGTTGGTTTATATTTTATTCTGTCATAGATATTGGTTCTATATCTCACTCTTCATATCAGTTTTAAGACCTTTGTCTTTCCATGGTAATAAGAATTTTAAAATTTTCTAAATATTTTTCTTGCTTCAGAGGACTACACTAATCCTTACCTTCCTGTTGCTCAATCAGCCATGGAGGGAAGCGGACAGGTAATGCATTGGTAGTTAACATTTCTGTGTTTAAGGGAGTATCAATGTGACATATTGTGACCTTTTTGTATGTGCAATTGAAGCCTTCCACCAAGTTTCTTATTTTTAATTGAATGTTTACTTCATGCATATCGGTTAGGTATGTGCTTTCTTTCTGCCTAGGGGCTATCATGCATGCTCACTTTCATAGGAATTTTTATTAATAAATTCATTTATAATTCTTGCCATAGTTTTTCGAATCGATCAATCCTATAGATTTGTATAATGTGATGAATCGCAGATGGCTTTGGATCGTGCATGTATCATACAAATCAGTGTGATTTCATATCACTGATACAATCCGTATGATTGTACAATTTGGTGATATTCTCTTTTCTTTCTTTTTTTTAAACCAATGTTCACATCAAAGATTTCGAAAAGGCATATAGGCTTAGTAAAAGGAGATGAACTGGTAATTGGCAAAATTGGGCATTCATGCAATTCTGTTTCAATGGAGAGGTGGTCACTCTATTTAGTTCTTTGGGTGCTGACTGCAGAGTCTTCATGCAATCACTCTGCATGGCTCCTAAGCCTAAGAAGAAGGGAACGTAAGATGTGGAATCATATGTTAGGTGTGAAATGATGCATATATATAAGTTTTTATTGATGTGTTTCTGAATCTTATGGTATGTTATGATTCATGATTCAAAAATTGAACAATTCTTGATACAATTCACGGATAGACAACTATGATTTTTGCAGACCATGGTGGGATTGGATGGGAAAAGACTGGAGACTGAGAGTAATGTTCTTCTTGCATCTATTGAGAACATGCAATATGCTGTAACGTTGGATGTCTTACACATGGTACTTTAAACCAAAGCAATTTTTTTTACATTATTGCTTGACAATATAGTTTACTTAATAATATCTTACCCTTTTTCTGCCTTTTGTGACAGGTTTTCTCTGCTTTTGGGCCTGTCCAAAAATTGCAATGTTTGACAAGAATGGTGGCTTACAGGCTCTGATTCAATATCCAGGTTAGGTTTTTTTCTTTCCTTTACCTGTGGTTATTTTGTTGGATTATGTTTTACTGTTGATTATTAGTGTTTCTGCAAAACTGCCTGGGTGTGCTTGTCAAATGTTTTCTCTGTCTCCCAAGTTTTAAACATTACATTTGGGGAAAGGCTTCTATGTCGCCTGATTCTGTGAAAATCTACCACTTATGCTCTCCAAAATGATGATGATTGGGGCAAGTATCACTGTGTGCCCTTGTATATATGTGTTATGTGTATACACTTAAATGAACTCCTTCGTTTGAAGCATTGTCTTGGATGTTCTGCCCCTTGTGATATAATAATTCATCAAAACAGAAGTGGCCCTTTACTGAGATTGTTTTATTTTGGATAGAAATATATAGCTGCGTCTTCTTCTTTCTATTCTCCCTTCAGGAGTCTTCTCTCAAGGATTATGAGTTTGTTTTCTAGCTGGGAATCTTCTCAGCAGGGTACATACTTATCTGTAATGGCTTTAATAATGATAATACGAATGCTATATATGCATTTATATTATATATCAGCATGTGGATTTTGAGCCTATTTATAGTTAGACTTGCCTCAAATTATTTTATTGTCCAGATATGCTTGAGATCTTGACATGCTATGGCTTACAGATATTCACACTGCTGTTGTGGCCAAGGAAGCTTTGGAAGGACACTGCATATATGATGGAGGTTTTTGCAAGCTTCACCTCTCATATTCACGTCATACTGATCTTAGTATAAAGGTAAACAACCGACGCCATCAATAGGAATTGATGTCATTTAAATAAAAGCTTAAAAGAGTACGTGAATAGGATATATATATGTACTGTACCTTTATGATATAAGCAGACAACCTTCTTTGTTCATGTGATACATAGTTAATATACTCAGAACTTGATAATCTAGTTTTGGATTTGGACCTTTGGTTTTCCTTTCTGGGATGATGTTGGTTTACTTTACGTTAAAAATCTGTCTACTGAAGTTTGATTACTTCCCCTTACTATGAGCCCGTTTGTTTAAGATTAAAAAATAAGTGATTTTGTTACAAAATAATTTAGTGATTATTTTTTAGAGATTTTAAATAAAAGCAAAAGCAAATTTGTGTTTGTTTACAATAATAAAAAACCATTTTTTAGAAGTAGTTAATTATAAAAAATGATTTTTTCCAAAAGCTAATGAAAGCAGGAATACATATTTTTTGTTAAAAGTGTTATATTATGGCTTCGGTTTAACTTTAATTTCAAGGATGATTTGTGTAATTGCAGGTCAATAATGATAGGAGTAGAGACTATACCATCCCTAATACTCCTGTTGTGAACACCCAGCCATCAATTTTAGGGCAGCAACCTGTTCCCATGATGGGTCCTCCTGCTCAACAATACAATGGGGCTCAGTATACTCCAATTTCTGAGCAGGCTCTGATGCCTCAATCTCAGGCTGGATGGGGGACATCTCCACCAGTAGTACCACAGTCCATGCCACAACAGATGCATAATAATATTTACATGCCACCTGGTACTATGCCACCACAAATGGGCCCTGGAATGCCATTTCCAAGTCACAGCACATTACAACCTGCATCAACATATGGATCTGATCGCATTCAATAGCATGTATCTCCATATCTCAAAATCAAATTGATCAAAATTTGCTTACACAGGTCAGCAGGCTTCTGCTGAAGTGAAGATTACCGTTTAAATCTGGGTTCCTATCTGATGAAACTGGCCTACATTTGATGACATTTTTCTGAACTAAAATAGGCCGCTTCTTAACTTTATCCGTTGTTATTTTTCAGTTTTTGAATGTGAAAGTCTGTGTACATTTTGGTCAAGAACTTTTAGTTGGCGCACGACTTTGAAACAAGCTGTTCAGTTTTATTTTTATTTTTCGGTGAAATGTTCAGTTCTAATCTATTATTCCTCTGTTCATTACCCCTGCCACCTAGGTTGACTAGTAGCGTGTTAGTATTTTTGGCTTAGTGGTGGAAAATAGATTATTTTAATTTTAATAATTGATCGATTATTATAGAATTTGTTTTGATATGTTTGTTAAAAAGCTACTTTTAAGATGGTCTGTTTGTTTTGGATTGCATGAAATGAAAAAATTGATTAGATTTTTTGACAAATTACTTTGAAGCTTTCTGCTTTTTTAAAAATTATTTTTTCATTCTGTAATTCTAATGCTTGTTTCGGTTAAGGAGCAGTATTACATTTACAATTTGTCTGTCGTTTTGATTTTCTTATTGTGTTTGGGTTAAAGTACCCCTAGTACTTTTATTCAATATATTTTTTGCTTATAAAAAAAAGGTTTAAATAAGTTTTTGGTCCCGGTAAAATACACTAATTTTGGTTTTAGTCCCTGTAAAATTTTTCTTTAGGATTTCGTCCCTATACTTTCAAAATTTTTAGAAATAGTCCATACCGTCATCTCTCTCCGTTAACTGCTGATGTGGCAAACAGAATGTCACATCAGCAGGGACCATTTCCAAATTTTTTGAAAATACAGGTCTAAGACAAAATTTAGGACTAAAACTAAAATTTGTGAACTTTGCAGGGACCAAAAACTTATTTAAACAAAAAAAATCTATTTTCTAGCTAAACTTCAAAGTAAGTCATATAGGGACAAGAAACTTCCAGATGAAGGGATTTGTGAATCCAAAAAGTGGTTTGAATTGGCTTTCACTAGGAGATTCAAAATTCGGTCCAATCCAATGTAAAAAAAGTTGTTTTTTCGCTTTGGTTTGTCGGTTCGGTTTTTACAGTTTAGATCAATTTAAATCGGTTGATGAACACCCCTATTTTCTCTGTATATTCTAGCCAAATTTTACCAAGTTTAAAATTATCAAAGTCCTTAATCTGGTATGATTTTTAGTACTCAAGGGTATTGAGGTAATTTTCTTTTCCTGTCCGACTTGCTATGAAATTTGGCAAGAAAATAGAAACATAATCATACATTATGGACTACATGGTTAAAATTTCTAAATTCCTTCATTTTGTTAGATATCTAGTATTCATGGTACCGATGTAATTTCTTGTTCATGTCCGACTTGCTCCAAAATTTGACTACAAAATAGAAAGGAATCATACATTAGAGCCACAAGTCTCAAATTGACAAATCCCTTCATCTGGAAGTTTTCTGTCCCTATACGACTTGCTCTGAAGTTTGGCTAGAATATAGAATTTTTTTGTTTAAATAAGTTTTTGGTCCCTGCAAAGTTCACAAATTTTGGTTTTAGTCCCTGTAAATTTTGTCTTAGGATTTCGTCCCTGTATTTTCAAAAATTTTGGGAATGGTCCCTGCTGACGTGGCATTCCGTTTGCCACGTCAGCAGTTAACGGAGAGAGATGACGGTAGGGACTATTTCCAAAAAATTTTAAAGTATAGGGACGAAATCATAAGAAAAAATTTTGCAGGGACTAAAACCAAAATTGATATATTTTACAGGGATCAAAAACTTATTTAAACCTAAAAAAATTTATTTTTTCATAAAATTAGTTTTAGTACTGCCAAACCTATTACATTCTCAAATACTCTTGTTCGTTTGCTCGCTTGGATGTCTTCCAATCCGCACGGTGAGTCTCGTCTTCTGTTTCTCTCTACCATTTGGTGGACGTGGAGATGGTAGATGCATGATGTTTTCAAGAAGAAATTTATGCTTAGTTGATAATATAAAAAATATTTATATCGATAGTATATATCAATTAAATCTTTTTTGTAAACACTTTTAGGGATGACAATGGGTAGGGTACTAAGTATTCGTCCATATACCCGCGTTGGAAAAAATTACTTGTACCCAAACGCATACCTGTGTGGATAGCAACTATAATACTCTTACCCGTATCCTCTGGGTACCTGAGTACCCGTGCCTGCATCCGTTACCCGTACTTTGACTATGAAAAAGCAATAAATAACAAAAGAAATGTTATAACAATTAAAAAATGATTCAAATGTTTTTTAAATTTACTCATAAAACATTACAAATCAAAATATTTAAATAAATAAAAACATTCAAAAAGAAATTATACATGCAACTTAGTTTAGAAAGTTAAGAATCTTTAGTTTTTTTTATTTTTTTATTTTATAAACAAAGAGGTATATTGATTGGAGCATAAGGGGTGCTCAACCCAAATACAAACCAAATAGACATCATCTGTATTGTACATACTACATATTACATCATAATACAATGGATCCAATAAAAGAAATTATAAGCACACTAATGGAGGATTGTAATGAAAAGTAAAGGAAAAGGGGGGCAAATCTTTAATCCTCACCATCAAGAGTTGTGTTTGCATACTGCAAGGTTACAATGGACTTTTCCGGTAAAAATAAAAAATAAAAATTAAAAAAATAAAAGCCATCTCTTCGTTTCTCCCGTGCCCCACTCTCACAGTACAGCCTCCACCTCGATTCCGATAGGCGGTTGAATCCACCGCACTGACATAGAGAGGCACTGCAAACCCCACCAAATACCTCCATCCAAGGTGGCGCTGCAAGGTCCACAGAAACCAATCCGTCGTCACCCCTGTTCTTTGTCGCAAATGTTCGACCCTTGTGTCCCACCACCAGCAGCTCCGACGCTGAGACAAAGGCGGTGGCCAACACCCACATTGATTGGAAGGGACGAGCTCAGTATCATGAGCAGCTCAGTATCACGAGGCCCCCTAATTGCAAATTGCCATTCAAATATATTTTCCTGAAAACAAACATGATACTGAAGTTGCTGAGAAAAAACACATAAGAAATCAAAAACAAAACAATGATGGAAATGCACAAGTTTCAAATAGGTTACACAACCATAAGCTATAGATTGATGTAGACAACACAAAAAAGGAACCTCAGCCGCCGCCCCTATTCTGGTCCGCGTGAAGGGGGAAGGAGGGTGGTTCTGCTGGTGTGGTGCAGGGACTCTGGCGTGATGGGGGTTTGGTTTGTGATGTTGATGACTGCTATCGTGGGCGGATCTGGTGGTTCACGGGCGGTACAACAGCGGTCGATAATGGTGGAGGAACACGGCGGAGGACTATAGCTGGAATAGGGAAGAGGAAGCGAGAGAGCTTGCTGACGAGGGCGACGGTGATGGCAATGGGGTCGAGAGCGGTGTGGTGGTTGCAGAGGTAGATGTTGCCGGAGGTGCCATGGGACAGTGGTGGTGGGTGGTGGCCGCATATCTTGACCACGGATGTTGATGACTTCAGGGATGGGGAAGATTTGTTTTTCTGTTTTCCCGTTTTGCCCCTTTTAATCTCAGCCATTAATCATTTTTAATATAATATCAATGGTTATAATTGGAAGAGGATCAATCCTCCCCTATAGGGAGTGAGGATTGAAGACAAAGCCGAAAAGGGGTAAAGATGCCAAGACAGCCGAGTAACAATGAGTAATGAAGAGTAGATATAGTTGTTCCGGTACCACAATCCGCACCACTGAGTAACAGGACCAGAAGCACCGAGATAGATCATTAGCACTAAAATAACAAGTAACACAACGGTATTATAGTTAAAACTTTGGTTTTAAAATTTGTATTATAGTTAAAATTATATATATTAGTAATTAGTAATATAAATAAATAAAAAATAAATATATATACATACATATATGTATGGTTGGGGGGGGGGGGGGGGGGGGGGGGGCACCAAAGGACCCACACCCACACCCATTCAAATTTGCGGGTAATTACCCGTACCCGACCCCTTACCCATTGTATGGGTAATTACCCTACCCATCGTGGGTAATTTTTGCGGGTACCCAATGGGTAGGGTACAAATTGTTATCCCTAAACACTTCCCTATTTTATTTTTTCTTTTCTTACTTATACCTAATTACCCGTGGAGCTTAGTTATCATTCATGTCAAACCCAGGGGCGGATCCATGTACACATTAGGGTGTGCATATGCACACTCTCAACTTTATAAAGAAATCATTCATGCCTTATGTTTTTTTATTTTGCCTCCCAAAAATATATATACTTGCACCCATGTTATTGCCCTACACTTTCTTTCTTCCTTTCTTAAGTTAACATGTCAGCATCTCTCATTTCTTTCACTTTCAAACAAAACAGAGTCCAAACAATGAGCAGGAATGTTTCACCATCTCTAATCAGTGATCACCGACTCCGAAATTAATTTATTTATTTTCGTATATATGATAATATTATTATTATTAATAATTTTTTTAAAATAGATTATCCTCACTAGCTCAGGCTCTTGAATCCGCCACTGGAAACCTACAGAGTGAATCCTAAAGAATACGGGTGTTTGACCAAAATAGGGTCCTTTTAGAAACTTATTACCAGTTTAGGGTCCTTTTGAAACAAATTACCAGTGGGGGGTCTTTTTTGACATGATGGCATATTTTAGGCGTCACTCTGACTGGCGCCTCCCATTTAAAAAAAAAAAAAAATGACCACCCACCCACCCACTTAATTAACCCCCCAATTAATTAAACGCCTCCCCCCCTCTCTCCCCCACCCATAAAAACTTTACCGACCCACCCACCCACCCAATTAATTAAACCCCCCCTCCCCTCCTATATGTAAAGCAGCAGACACCTCCCCTAAACACATCACACACACATCTTCAGCAATTCAATTTCAATTTTCACACTCTAGTATTTTTTTTTTTATAACGGTGTTTCTGTCAAATTGCTTGAAAGCTTCATTTTAATTTTGTAAGGTATTTTTTGATGATACATAATTTTATTTAAATGTAATATTAATTTTTTTGTGCATTTTGTATTTTATTGCTACAAATTTTAATATGTCGGTACTGTTTTTATTTTTATTTATGTGCTATAAAAAAATGTCGTTCCTAATTAATTACTTTATTATTTTAATTATGTTTTTATTTAATTAATTACTTAATTATTTTTATTACTTAATTGAGTTTTTATTACTTTAGTTTTTTAAGTTTTTTTTAATATGGTGTTAATCAGGGGCACATTTGGTAGACCTCTGTCCGGTGAACAGATATGGCATCATCTAGCTCGCAATCAGGGGCATGTTTTGTAGACCTCAGTCCGGTGGATACATCACTATTGAAAGGTAAGAACAGGTCCCAATACCCATTAACTGCGAATTTAAAGTGCATGTTATGAATTTAATCTAAACCTTGACATTTAAGGTGATGTACGGCTCTGTTTGGTAAAAACTAGCGGATAACGGATAAGTTAGCAGATAGCGGTAGCGGATAAACTAGTGGATAAGGATAGCGGATAGCTGATTAGCTAGCGGATTGGATTTGAAGTGTTTGGTAAAACTAACGGTTGAACTAGCTGATAAATGTAAAATGACATAAAAGGATATGTTTGCATTTTTTTTATGTAAATTATATGTATATATATTATTTATTTTAAAATAATTATCACTTATAATAATTTATTTTATTCTAAATTATTTATCGTTTATCACGTCAAAAAAATAATATTTATCATTTAAAAAATTCAATCATTAATTTTAAATTTTAATATTAATTTAGTTTTAATTATTTTTAATAAATAAAATAGAATAATAAAAATAAAATTATATATTGATTTGATTTTCATATAAGTTTTATTTTTTATAGATAAAAATATATTTTCCACTTTTTTATCTTAAATATAAATCTAAATAGCAAAATTAATTCTAATTTATATACTATGTTAAATGATTAGTATTTTATTTTATAATCAAGGATAAGTGAGGAATTTAATTGAGATGGTAGGGATAAAAATGAAAGAAAAAATGAAACGCTATACGCTATAAGCTCAAACGCTACTTCAAGTAGCGTCTGGGAAAAACGCTATACTCTAGTGAAAAAACGTTATACGCTAATTTTAAAAACGACTACCAAACGGAGCTACTTTTCCATCCGTTATACGCTATCCGCTAAACGCTAGCGGATTTGGCAAACCAAACAGTGCCGTAGTCATTCTAGGATAATAGATTCATGAGTTTTGTTGTAATTTTGTCTATCAACATTGTTTACAGTTAATGAAGGACGTGGTACCTGAGGGTAAGGAGTTAATGCTACATAGGATTCAGTTTTACACTGCGGTTGACTCCCAGGTAGAGATGGGGGTTACAATTCTCAACTTGTTGTTATATACGTGATTATGTTGTTTTGTTTAGTTGCTACTGACCAGTAGCCTATCAAACGAAGGTTTTGATGTATACAGTATGTAAATTTTTCTATAAAAGCCAGTAGCCTACTGTCTTTTGAAGGGTGACTTTGTTATGTGAGTGCTTATATCCAAGATTCACCTCCCTGTTAGTGTGTGTTTGGATGAAGTTTGATAAAATTGATTTCTTTATAATTGAATTTGAAGTGAAGTGATTTATGTTTGAATGTTTTTATTTTGAATGTAAGTTTGACGTATGCCCTAAATAATAACAAATAATAACAATTACTAATAATACTAATATTTGCCTATAAAAAAAATAGTATATCACCTAATGAAAAATCTAACTTCTGACATCATCTAAAAATATTTTTAGTAAAATAATTATTAATATTTTATAATTTTAAAAATGGAACATGGGAAAAAAATGAAGAAAAAAAAATGAATGGTTCAAATCGTTCTTCACCACCAATTTTTGATCGATTTTACTGGCTCTGAACCGGTCTGATTGGTTCTTAACCAGTTCTATACAATTCTAAAATCAGTTGCTTTTTTTATGAGTAAAGTAATAATTAGTCATTATTTAATGGTGATTAACAGTATAAATTTACACCAATAAATAATCACCAAATTATTACTGTTAAATTATGAAGAGTAACAATGACACTAATCACTATTTTACAATATAAATTTACTCCATTAAATAATCACTAATTATAACTTTACTCATTAAAAATTTATCTTGTAAAATTAAAACGAAGTTTCCAGTAATTTAATTAAGGAACACCGGTAGAAAAATTAATACTATGAACTATGAGGGGGAGTAATCTGATGGTATGATTTATATATTAGTGATTATCTATTGGTATAAATTTATACTGTTAATCATCATTAAATAATCACTAATTATTACTTTACTCATAAAAAAATTATCTTATAAAATTAAAATAAAGTTTCCAACAATTTAACGAAGGAACATCAGTAGAAAAATTAATACTATAAACTACGAGGGGAAGGAATCTGATGGTGTGATTTAAAGGGGATAATATAAAGAGAGGCACCTTTGACCTGCCAGAAAGAAATAAAATAAAATATACCATTGTATCAAAAAAGACCCCACTGATAATTTGTTTTAAAAGGACTCTAAACTAGTAATAAGTTTCTATTTTGTTCAAACACCCGAATACGAGGTAATTTTAATGAAGGCAACATCCCCACTTTTTAAAGTCAAATGGGATTAGATTTAGATATAGTATAAAACTAAAACTAATTAATTAACTATCAAGTGGCAATGTGGCATTATCTTTTTTTGACAAAAATCAAGTGGCATTATCTTGGTAAGTTGTGCAACAAAAAAAAAATCTTGGTAAGTTATTATTTCTAAACTGAAATTTAAAAACTTAGATACATCACAATGAACGAATAAGTGTGTGTTTGGTTTGCTGGTCAAGGCCTTCAAACGTGCTTCTCCAAGGGTCAAACGCAGTTTGACCGGAAAAAATGATGTTTGGCTCCCAAGGTGTAAATTGCTTCTGCCCCCAAAAATCACGTTCAACCTGAAGCAGGATTTTCTAGCTTCCACGGTGCTTCAAAATTGATTATGCATGTCACGTAAACTCTCTTCAATAACTCTCTTTATTACCCTCAATAACTTCCCTTAATAACTCCTATTCCATTTTCATATATGGATGGTAACAACTACTTTCAAAAGGGAATGTTTCTTCCTACCTTGTTCAATGCTCTGTGAATTTAACGTTCATACCCTTTTCCAGCTTATTCACCTGATATGCTTTGTGTTCACCTACCTTCATTAATGTGCAATTGCTGCGTTTGGTTATATATTTGAAGGTGTGAAGCTGCTGCTAATTGCCCATCTCACACACATTATTTTGGAGCATCTTGTTTGAGCATCTGCTTCTTCCTCAAAGGTCCCAAAGTAACTTATACCGTTATTCTTTATCATAGTTCTTGATTCCTTAACTTGTTCCTAGTAGTATAGTTTATATTTTGTGTTTCTAATAGCTTTAAAGATTGTCTACATAGTGTTTGATAAAATGTCTCTTTAAAGAGTGAACAAAGTTCTTTTGGATGTTGTGGTCCCTGAACTGATTTATGGTCACAATGAATGTTTGCACGTGAGTCAGTATTTATGGATAGATGAATGATTAATGGATCTAATGTCAATATGTCTCCCATGCCCACTAACATAAAAATCTGTGTACAGTAAAATAAACATATGAATATTTTTCATGTAAAAGGACCTCTCCAAAAAAAGTAAAGCTTAAGGCTCAGCACCATCAAGAAAACCTTGTTTTAGTGTAATCATGATACATCCAAAATCATTCTTGCGTTTTGCTGCAACACAGAAGCAGTGATATATCATATATCTTTTCACAAAATTCTAAGACTTGCTAGTTCTTCAAAGATTTGATATTTAAATATAGTAGTTTGCTGCAACGTATGTTGAGTGTTAAGTTTTGATTCTGTTTTTCGTTCTGTTTGAGTTATGGTTCTGTTTGAGTTCTGGTTCTGTTCTTTGTTCTTTGTTTTATGTATAAAGTTTTTATTTTCTATCCTACTTTATATATATAGAAGTATGGCTACTCTTAAGAGGAAAGTTGTTGTGGATCACCTTGTTTCTAATGATGGAGCACAGAAAGTAACTGCCTCCTCAAAGAGAGCTGGACTATTGATGTGATCGCAAAGACATGTAAGTCACGAAATGATGCTATAGCCAGTTCATCTATTGGTGAAGTGATGGTTGAGATTCAGGATTTGGACAAAATTAGTAATGATCCTGATTGGCATACAAGATGCTGTCAATTGATGATGTTTAAGCCAGCGAGGGAGATGCTTGTCGCCTTGCCAGGTCCAAACTTAGGTGTGTGGTTTAATGATTATGTATTGTGTCTCTTAGGTGTGTGGTTTAATGATTATGTATTGTGTCTCTTGGGTGTGTTTTGAAGAATATGTATTAGGAATTTAAGTTTCTGTGGTTTGAAGATTATGTAGTAGGAACTAAACTTTCTTTGTGGTTTGAAGATTATGTATGAACTCTATTATCTATAACCTGAATCTTGTTACAAATTTTGGTGCATTGTGAATGCTTTCGTTGCTGCAGTGTAGTCTTGTTTTTTGCTGCAGTGTAGTTGAAATCTGTTTAGTTGCAACTTTTATGTAGTTGAACTCTGTTTCTTGCTGCAACTTATGAAAATGCACTTGATAAACATGCAGACATGTATGTTTTATAACTGCTGCTTTGATTATAACACCTGCAAAATGTTTTATAACTCCTGCTTGGTTTAAAACACAATTAAAACACAATTAATCTTGCTCAATTTTGCTGACAGGGATTTGCAAAATATTTTATAACTCCTGCTTGGTTTATAACACAATTAAAATACAATTAATCTTGCTCTATTTTGCTGACAGGGAATTGCAAAATGTTTTATAACTCCTTCTTAGTTTGTTTCCCTCAACAACATAAGTCACATCCTAATATTAAGTATTCATCTTCAATATGCCCTGTCCTAGGTACTCCATGAGATTGCATTACACGCTAACCAAACCTTCAATTTTAATGTCAATAATAAGGAACTCGTTTAGTTTTTTTGCCTTTCAGAGGTTTAAGATTTCACTTCCATATTAATAATGCTAATATAAAATTACAATTACAGTAGCTCGTAGAATTATTGCAAATGAAAATTACAATATATTTATCCTACTTGTTTATATATATATATATATATATATATATATATATATATATTATAATTAATAATTAAAATGGCAATGAAATCTAGTTAAAGAATGTATATATACACTAATACCCATTTTGGTAATTACATACCCAAAAGCAATCTTGATCTAAACTATCCAAACAACAAGAATTGATGAAAATCACTTATCCATGAGGTCATCCAAACATAAATCACTTCACTGTCAACTCACTTTTAACCAAAATCAATTCTACAAAATCAATTCCTCCCAGAATCACGTTTATCAAAAGCTAATCCAAACACACACTAACAATTAACAAATAAAGAACTCAAATGGCGGCGCCAATTTGAATCTGATTGGGTTAAATAGATAGTTAGATAAGGTTACGTTACGTAACGTTACGTAGGCTCTTCGTTTTTTCTTCGACGAGAGAGAGAGAGGGAGGGAAGAAAGAAGAGCTGAACCGAAACTCATAAACCCTAGCAATGGCTACGCTTCAAGCTTCACTCCTCTTCAAACCTTCCCTTCCATTCACCTCTCACACGCAGCGTCATCTTCCTCGCTTCTCTTCACTTTCCCTCTCCTTCAATTCGCTCTCTTCCTCCAACCTCCCTCGCCTTCATCACCCCTCCACCACCGTTTGCAACGTAACTTCTGACTCTTTGTTACCGAATGGCAATGTGGAATCGAATTCGGAGATTGACGGCGGAGCGAGTATCGAGGGAGAGAGCGAGGGCATCGAAGATGGGAGGTTACCGGTGATTGTGTTCTTCGTTGGTCTGTGGGTGAGTGCGAGAGAAGCTATCAAAAAGGCTTTTTTGGATTTCGTGAATTGGTGGCCGTTTTGGGAGCAAGAGAGGCTTTTGGCGAGGTTGATTACCGAAGCAGATGAAAATCCCCAAGATGCCGCTAAACAGAGTGCTCTATATGCTGAACTCAATAACCACAGGTTTCACTCTATATCACATTGCATACTGTGAAATCAGAAAATCACAATCAAAGTTTTGAATATTCTATTTGGAAAAATTAAATTATGGTATAATTACTAATTACTAATTACTCAGTAGGTCAGTGTACTTTTTTGGGCCGTAAACTTTAAAAAATTGTAATGGGATCCTTAAACATATAATAATTTTGTAATTGCTTCTCTCGTACATATTTCCATCAGTTAGGACTTATAGGATAAATATAAAATAGTGCGGGGACTTATTTGTATTTTCCTAAAAAGTACGTAAACATATCTGAAAAATATTTCCCAGAAAGTTTAAGGTCCTACACAAGCACGAGTAGATGATCCTTGGAGGGAAATATGCTCAATTACAAATTTTTATAATTTTTTTTAACTTTAGAGACTTAATTAATTTTTTTTTTAATATAAAGATCTATTTGAATTTTCAAAAAAAAAAAAAAGTTCAGGACCAACAAAGTAATTGTTGAATAATGTAGGTGGTTTATATGATAAATTTTTTTTTTTTTTCAGTCCTGAAGTTGTCATCCAACGATTTGAAGAAAGGGATGATGCTGTAGACAGCAGAGGAGTTGCTGAATATCTACGAGCTATTGTGATCACTAATGCTATTGCTAAATATCTTCCAGATGAGGAGTCCGGAAAACCTTCTAAACTTCCTGCCCTCGTACTCACTTTCTCTATTTCACATTCTTTTTTTTTTTCCTTAAATTTTTTTTTCTTCTAAATTGCTCTTTTTTCATTAGCAGAGGTGTACAGTAGGCATTTTTTTTTTCTCACGTTGATATGTGTTGGAAAATTTATTTTATTGTTGATCAATGTTGTTTTATTATATATCCTTGTCCTGACAGCTATTACTATTCTAGGGTCTTGTGATGTGAGATTAACATGGTTGGTTTCTTTGATACTTTCAATTTTGTTTTTTTTACTTATCTATACAATTTTAAAGCAGTATTTCTCCCATATGCATTGCTGAATCTAAATTACTTGATTTGCATTTTCTCTTCAAATCCATGATGTGATAGAATTAACCTTGGAGCCTAAGAGCTGGTACTTGTCCTCCTCTTCTTTTTGTCCCCACTCCTCATCTTATTTAATGTTATTTTGGTTCTGTTCTTGGTAGTGCTCTTGGTTCTCTTGCAAATTCCATGTTCTTCAACTTTTCCTTTTGTCACCATGAACTGTCTTTTTACAACTGCTTCATTTGATATCTTTTAGTTCATAATTTACTTTTTGTATTGTGTGCAACTGAGAGTGATTTTTTTTTCAGTTGCAAGAGTTGAAGCAGCGTGTATCAGGTGATGCAGATGAGCCTATTCTTAGCCCTGGAACATCGGAGAAGCGGCCGTTTCATGTGGTTATGGTAATAGCTATTGCAAAATTGTTCTCTATAAGCATTTTTAGTTTAGATTTTTTTTTGTTTGTTTTGGGAATCTCATGAAGCTGTTTCCTTCTTTAGGTTGATCCAAAAGTATCAAACAAACCACATCTCTTACAAGATCTTATTTCAGCTATTTTGTTTATTGTAATTGTGGGAGTGATCTGGTATGAACCTTTGGTTTTCTTCTCGTTTCTCCTTCCGTCTCTCTACCATTTCCACTCTTGCCTCTAAGCTTTATTTGTTGAGTTACAGAATATATATGCCTTTCAGGGTTTTTGGTGTTGTTGCGGCTCAAAAATTCATAGGAAGCTTGGGTGGGATTGGAACCTCGGGTGTTGGCTCAAGTACTTCCTATGCCCCAAAGGAACTAAATAAGGAAGTGATGCCAGAAAAGGTTTGACTTTTTAAGTTATATTCTAACTAACATAGTCTGACTCCTATTATAATATGCCAAAATAGCTAATTCTGTATTTGTTGAAAATTAGATGATTAGTTGCTTAGGCATTGATCAGCTAAATAATTCGGGCTGTCACTGAGAATTTTGGATGAGAAGATTGTAAGTTCTATACAAGACATGCATAATCCTTTAATTTTTTCCAAACAAATCAATCCTGGCTTATCCACATGTTATTTCATTGATCAGTTGTCAACTGGTTGTCAAAGCACTGAAGAATATCTAATTCTATCAGCTTGGTCATTAGAGTTTGTTATTTTGTGTGGGAGGTTTTGTATGTATAACATCCGGATTACCAACAAATTAGAAGTTATGCCTGCCATTCTTATATAATTTCTGTCTCTTACTCTCTATCTTCTCCCCCTTTCCAGAATGTCAAAACATTTAAAGATGTGAAAGGTTGTGATGATGCAAAGCAAGAACTCGAGGAAGTTGTGGAGTACCTAAAAAATCCAGATAAATTTACGCGCCTTGGAGGAAAGTTGCCAAAGGTCTGAAGAAATGATTTCTTCTTTTAATGTTTTGGCTTCTCACTTCTTAGTTAGAGGTCCAGGGTTTCCATCCCTGTTTATGAGCTGATGATGTCATATTTAATCTATCCCCATATGTAAAATGTTTTGTTTTCAGTAATAAACATGCTACCTTTTGGTCATCACAATATTATGGACTCTTTTCTTTCATTGCATGCTATGCTGATGAACTCGCTTGTCTTATAGTAAGATGCCATGTGTTTTAGATTTTTTTCATCAAGTTAGCCTAAGACATTCTTTTTTCCAGGGGATTCTCCTGACAGGACCACCTGGAACCGGAAAAACTCTGCTAGCAAAGGTCAGTTTCTGCGTACCTTCCGGACATTCTTTTTACATCATGACTTCATTATCTCTTTGCTTAATTTGAACTTCTAAGCTGTGACTAAAAGCAAAAGTTGACTTTCTATAAAAAAAAAATGGCAAAACTTTATTTTCTTTGCTCTTATGAATTGTTTGATATGCTTAGCATTATCAACAACTGTGTATATTCTGTTTTCATGTGGCTTGTCCATGCAGCTGTTCATCGTGATTACCAGATAGGTTTTTTGTTAAATTTGTTACACCAATATTCTTGTCTAAGTTTTGCCTAAAATAATTTGTCCTCTTGTTTTCCTTCTCAAACTTGTACTAAATTTAATGAAAAATTATGATATATAACTTTCCACGCATATTATATACTTTTTCTTTTCTTAAATAGCGGGTATATGTAGGCAGATGGATGTATGAGTTTCACTTTCTTAAGTTTAAACTCAGTTTTTTTTTCTTTTTTTTTCTGGGTGGGTGGGGGGGTAAAGAAGTGGGCCTTTTATGTATTAAATTACTCCAGTCACCAATCATTTTTTGGCAACTTCATTTTGTTATTCATCTTTTAGATTCCGTAAATGCCATTAAGAAAATACTGCTTTGTTATCCCTTTTGAGTTAATCTATTGAAATTGATAATTTATTCTGATCTTATCACCAAAAAAACAATTTATTCTGATCTGATAGTGTTTGCTTTATCTGGGACCTTGAAGGCTATTGCTGGAGAAGCCGGTGTTCCATTTTTCTATCGGGCAGGATCTGAATTCGAGGAGATGTAAGTCTTCTCTTGCTCTCTTCATTTTCAATAGCTTATATTCTCAGTGTTTAGCATACATTATATACTGTCTTCATATTAGAGACAGGATGTTACAAGCTATTTTGCTATAGAATATAATAGTGGTACATCGTATATTATCTTGGAAAGGATGCATAAAGAATGTTGTTGTATTACAACACTTGTTTATTAACGAGCGTACATTAGTTGTCCTGTGTAATAAATATAATGTGTTTCTTTGCTTTTCCATTATTGATTTCTTGGTCCCTTTTATTATTGCTATTCTAATGGGAGCATGCCTTTTTATCAACTGTACGCCATATTCATATGGCCAACTCTGCCATGTCATTTTGGTTTGGGATGAAGGCATGATACATGTGTTTCTTCGAAGTGGAAAGTGATGTAGATTGTAGAACAGAAGAAAAAGTAAGAAGTGATGGCAAATCATGAGGATATATTTTTCATGATATAAATCAGATACCTTTCTCTGCTCTTCTTTTATTGGGAGGAGGGTGAGTGTGGACACCATTTTGTAAAACTGAATGTATTGCCAGTCGGCTAGGTTCCTCAATTGAATTTGAGCATCTTGACTTGGTCTTTGTTCATTAAGAAGTAACAACTTACTCTGTCACGAGCTCTCATTTTTCAGCTGATTTTAGATGGGACTATTATTTTATGACCTCAATTAGAAGGAAATAATTTCAAATAATTTGTAAGGTGCAAAATATTAGAAATAGAAAGATGAGTTATCACTGATTATTAGAGATGGCTCTGAAGCTTTTTTTTCTGGAACCAACTTATGGCTACCATTAGAATTTAAGTTTTAGGCCTAACTCAACCCACAAAACCAGATTGTAAGGTGAGGATTGCCCAAGCCTTATAAGCACTACTTAGGCCATATCTCTAGTCGATGTGGGACTCTCAACACCCCTCCCTCACACTCAGGACTGAACATCAGGAGCGTGGTCAAATCAGGGTGGAATAACAGAGATCTTGACCTAATAACAAATCTAGGATAGACTCTGATACCATATTAGAATTTAGGTTTTTGGCCTAACTAAACCCCACAAAACTGGCTTGTAAGGTGAGGATTTCCCAAGTCTTATAAGCACTACTTAGGCCATATCTCTAGTTGATGTGAGACTTCAACACCCCCCTCACGCTCAGGACTGGACATCTAAAGCATGGACTGACACCGGTGGAATAACAGGGATCTCAACAGCTACCATGGTGCCTTTCTGTTAGGTTTGACATTTTCCCATGGTAAATTAATTTTTTTTTTCCATGTAATCTTTTACCAGAAAAGCAAAATTTAATCTGTGTCCCTTCAGGCAGTTTTAAGAAGTGCGGTTGATAGATGTTCTTTGTTGCATGTACACTATGTGACTATTACCATTGGCTATTACATTAAGGGATGTGATATGTTAGTTGTTAAGGATGCTCAATTTCATATCACTTTTAATGTTCAGGTTTGTTGGAGTAGGTGCTCGACGTGTAAGATCCTTATTTCAAGCAGCCAGAAAGAAGGTTTGTTGCCTTTGGTCAATGGTCTCCCAAAACTGTCTGTTATGTTGGTTTACTTGATTACTTTTATACCGCATGATTGCCTTATTTGTTTCTGATTTTTGGAACGTTATTTCTGTAGGCTCCTTGTATAATTTTTATTGATGAAATAGATGCTGTTGGTTCAACGAGGAAACAGTGGGAGGGCCATACAAAGAAGACATTGCATCAACTACTTGTCGAAATGGATGGGTTTGGGCCGAATGAGGTATATATTTAAACATCTGTGTTAATTAGTTTCTCAGTTTCTCTCAAATTTATTCAACATTTTTATCTTGTAGGGAATAATATTAATGGCTGCAACAAACTTGCCTGATATTCTTGATCCTGCTTTGACAAGGCCTGGTAGATTTGATCGGCATGTAAGTCCTTCTATTCTTATTTTTTCCCCCAATGAAGGAAGAATTTATAAAGGGAAAGGAGGAAGATAAGAAATCATCCTAGAACACCAAAGAAAGAATCTAACAAGAGACAAGTAGAGAAATAAACAACTTAGCTCAAAAGACATCTCCAGCCACTCTGTCAATGCGTTGAAGAAAACCCTCTGAAAAAACCATATGCTGAAACCCATAGGATAGCCAAAAAGACAACTCTGTCCGTTAAAATGTGATAAAGAAGAATTATCTGTCCAGAAACTATGGCATTTGGCTCACACAACACAACAAACCTGCAAAATAAGAACACTGGCTAAGGATCTTACTCTCCTTTCTTTAACCAAAAGCTTTTAAATTGGATGGATAAAGAATGAACTATGGAGGCTGTAACCCAATATTTTTTTTTTTAAATGAAATGTAACCCAATATTCTTTGGTTATAATATGTTCACTGTTTTTTGGTACTAGAATTTTCAATTTGTGCTGTTGCGTATGTTATGGGATAAAGTAGGGCTAGTCCTTTTAGCCTCTTTATGGCGCTCTTTAGATGATACCTTAGAGGGGTCTCTCTGCCAGACATGCAGAGAGACTTCTCTTGGTTCTGGTTTTTGTGTTTTGTTGGGCTTCCCTCGGGAATAGACCTGATTGTGGGCTAGGCTTCAGGTTTCATTTTACATAAAATTTTGTCGGGCATTTCAGGTGTGCCCTTTAAAAGTTGGCAAAATAAAGTCCCAAGCCACACCATATGTTCACGTGTACTTCTGAGGATATCATATTCTCTGTTCTTGTGCGTCTCTCTTTCTCTGCACTAATAATACTTTTTTTTTATCCAAAGCAAACTAGTATCCTGAAAGTATAAGTAATTTTGTTATATAATATAAGAAGACTAACAAACTCAATTCCAGATTGATGTACCCAATCCAGATTTACGTGGCCGAGAAGAAATACTTGAGCTCTACCTGCAAGATAAACCTTTGGCTGATGATGTAGATATTAAATCAATAGCTCGTGGTACCCCGGGATTCAATGGGGCAGGTGAATAATTGCTTAATATGTGACATGAACGTCCTTCCTTTCTGTTAATCCAAGCCTTGTCCCCTCTTCAAATTTCATGTAAATGATGTTTTCAGTAATTATTCCTTTAACTTAGATCTTGCAAACCTGGTAAACGTTGCTGCCATTAAAGCTGCTGTTGAAGGTGCAGAGAAATTATCAGCTGCACAGTTGGAATTTGCAAAAGATAGAATAATGATGGGTACAGAACGGAAAACAATGTTCATATCAGAAGAGTCAAAGAAGGTATATCTTTATATATGCTAGGAAACAAACCTTATTGTCTTCTCAAAATTTTTGAAGATGAAATTTCTGCACTACATTTTTAAAAATTCCATAGTTGTCCTGCAGGCTGCATTAGTAAAGATATGTGACACTGAAAATCTCCAAGAGACATTCCATTTGCTGTACAATGAAATTATCTATATGTGATGAAAAGCCATCAACCCTTAATGGAAGAAAAAAAATGGATGTCAGTCTGATGGATATTTAGTTGGATAATGGGTAAATTGTTTCTCTTCCAAAAGTATCCCTGTATCTTGAACAATAGAACCATTTTTCTAGAGTAATATTATGACTTATTGTTGGCTCAACAAAATCTTAAATCATTGTTTATGTGCATGTTTCCAGTCTATTGTTTATTCAGTAAAATCACCTTGTGCTTATGTCATGCAATGATGCTCTCTATAGGGAGACAAGTCTGGCATAATAAATATGAGATGCATTTTACTGTCAAGTTTGTGGTTTTCTATTTTCTTAATTTGACCCGAAGTATTTAATTTCCACAATTAGCTTGCGAAGTATTGATCTGTAAAGTAATGACCTTTTTTAGAATTAATCAGATATTAAGAATTTATTTATGTGCGATCATCTATGTCAATATTTCTTATGAAATTTTCAGCTTACTGCTTATCATGAGAGTGGTCATGCAATTGTTGCCCTTAACACTGAGGGTGCACATCCAATTCACAAAGCAACAATCATGCCACGTGGATCTGCTTTAGGAATGGTCACTCAGCTTCCCTCTAGTGATGAGACATCAATCAGCAAGAAGCAGTTGCTAGCTCGCCTTGATGTTTGCATGGGAGGAAGAGTTGCAGAAGAACTTATCTTTGGTCAGGATCATATCACAACAGGAGCAAGTAGTGATCTTCACTCTGCTACTGATCTTGCCCAATATATGGTAATTTTCTGTTTCCTGTTTAGTGCCACGTGCAGACTCAATATTTGTGATACTAGGGGTTATTTTTATAAACTTTATCTTGCTCACAGAAGAAGCAGAGAATTTTTGTGCTTGTATATTTCTTTCAGTGCTTGGAAATTATTACTTCAATGTTCACAAGTAGTAGTAACAAAGTAATGAGAACTTTCCTCTACTAATATTAGTAACTAGAACCTTCTGCTAAATTCTGTACCTATCTTTTTATTTTAAAAGGAGCTCATAATCCATCACTTAACTTTGTTGTCTTTTTTGTTTCTGCACCAGGTATCAAGTTGTGGTATGAGTGATGCAATTGGGCCTATTCATATAAAGGAAAAACCAAGTTCTGAAATGCAGTCACGTATTGATGCAGAGGCAAGTGTTTTGAATCTACAACTTTTATAACAAATTGATAATGGATATCTGATATTCATGTTTGAAATTTTTCTACTCTTTTGACAAAATATTTTAAGGAAATTAAAAATCAAGTTTGGCCTTGAATTTCTTTACTTTTTCTGCAGGTCGTGAAACTACTTAGAGATGCATATGATCGTGTGAAAGCCCTTCTAAAGAAGGTTAGTCAAATTAAATAATGTATAACTGATTTTATTTAAAAGAAAACTCTCTCTCTCTCTCTCTCTCTCTCTCTCTGTGTGTGAGTGGGTGTGTGTGTGTCAGACTGCAAATTGCACTTCAATCCTCAAGCTTCTTGTTTTTTATGTTTGAGAACGCATTATTTAGTGTCTTCCTGAAATTTATAGTCAATACTGAGTGCGTTTGGAAGCTTAACAATTCTGAACCAAAAGCAACTTGGTGGTGTGATATGCCCCTCTTTCATATCTTCATATCCTAGATATGATTTATGTAGTGCAAGTATGTGGAATAAATTATTTTATGCAGAGATAACACCGTAAACGGATAATAGATTCCAAGACTAATCAATTTTTCTGTTTGTACGAGCTTAGCATTTTACCTGCTGTGGATTTATAGAAGTTGGCAACCTTGATTATACCATGCTTGGGATTTACTAGTGTCTGGCATTTGGATAAGTTCTGAACCCAAATAATTTTTTATATTTCTTCAGCATGAGAAGGCATTACATGCACTGGCAAATGCATTATTAGAGTATGAGACACTTAGTGCAGAAGAAATCAGGCGGATACTTCTCCCACATCGGGAAGAAAGACTGCCAGAGCAACAGGAACAAGCAGCAGCAGAAGGGGAACTTGTGCTGGCCTAATCTTTCTCTCCGCTTCCTCTTTGTAACTATACTGACTATAGGGGAAGCTCTGTACAGTATACATAGAAGCCCTACAGGTATTTTTACGTCCATTTCTGCAGTTCTACTCCTTTGAGCAGGCTATTGTCATCCGATTGTTATAGGAAAGTAAGTTATACACCATTGATTATCTCTGAAGCAACCAGTCCTGCACGCAATGACAAAGGTTGTCCTTGCTGAGAGCAATATTTTTTCTAGAGAACTAATTAATTTGTGGATAGATGTTAATTGGACATTTTAAGAATTGTATTTAGTAGTCTATACATTATTCATTGCTTAAGAATTCCATGTTTATTGAGCTCCAACCTAAGTGTTTTTTGACAAGGTTGAATTGTCTATTAAAGGGTAAACCAATAGAATTCACAGCACTGCTGGATCATTAATATTGCCCAATTCGTAGTCCCTGGATCATTAATATGTGTAACCTTTGAATGGGCTGGAAAATATTAGATATGTATAAATTCCTTGTAGAATTTGTTACGGGACTCAACGATCGCTTGACTAATTGTGTAATGCTGGATTGGTGTTAGTTGTGATTCTTTTGAATGGCACCTGGATATAGCTGATGAGAGGGATATGGATTATTTTCCCTCACAATTGCTCAGAGGTTTTCGGTCTCTGATTGCCTTTCTCTCCAAATTCCCTCCCAAATGGAAGAGATTCTTGGTGTAATGCCTCTATTTTTCTCCCCGTTATTCAACAATCACGTAACCCTAACGTATTGCCAGCTAGAATGGCAATTGGCAGCTAAGAATAATCGTTCAATGACACAGGCGTGAGGATAACCGACAATAAATTAGATGACAAAATTATAATTTTTGCCTAAGTATTTAATTGGGTTGAGAGGAAAAGAACATTTCAGTATACTTCTGTAGTTCACAAGAATCTCTTAAAGGAAGATTTAGGGGGAAAAAAACCAGTTTTTAAGTTTTTTAAGTATGTACAAATGTAATAATTTGTCATTCGTTAGATTATATAATCTTTCGTTAAATATTCAAACAAAACAAAAAATGTTTATTCCACCTCTGCTCTTCCTCTTTTTTCTTCAATTCCTTACCTTCTCTTTCCTTTCTACCTATAAACATGCCGCCTTCTCATTCGTTTTCACTATTTCAGACCAAAGTGTCATATCCATTACGGGTGTAACACTGATCATAAACAAGTACTCAAATGAAATGTTATAATTATAAAACTACTATTGAAAGAACCAAAGTGTTAAAATTTTACTACAACTAGAAATCACAAGTGCCCAATCAAAACAATTTTACAGACCATCTCTCAACAGCACCTATATACAAGAACACGGAGATCACACAGAGCACCCGGTCTTTCACTTTTTACTGCACTGGATTCAGACACCTGTCTAATTTTTTTTTTCTTTTTTTTCTTTTTTATAATAAAAACACCTGTCTAAAATATTCTTTTTTCAACTACTTAAAAGAGAAACCAACATATATAACAAGGATAATTAACAGAGCAAATCAAATGAACAACCTTACTACTCTAACATATGAAACAAGCACCATTGCTATTTGCCAGTCCGTCTCCTAAGGAAAGCCCCTGAAGCTTCATCCATGGCAGCCAAGCTCTCAGCCACTTCTTATCAACAAGTCGTACATCCGATCAATTGGTTCGGTGCGGTCCTGCACGGCCAGCCCTTCGGAGACATCAGCGAGCGATTTGAGATTGCACTTGATCAAGGCTTCAACGAAGTAGCAGGTCTCGTCCTTGGTGTTCCCTTCAGGTACATCCACCACAAAAGATTCAATGACCAGGGTACCTGGCCTTCCATCAATAATTTCTGGGTGTAGAGACATGATAGACGAGTAGTTCTGGAAGATAATAAAAGATACAGCTTAGATTGGAAACTGAATATTTTTTCTTTATTTGGGGGAAGGGAGCAGGAGAAGACAGCTTAATCATATAGCCAAATTGCATAGTCAACAAGACTTCAGAGAAGAGAGATCAACGGCTTGGAGCAATTCCATAATACATCTCTGATGAAAGAACATCAGTTATTAGTATTACAGTCACCAATTATAATAGTTAATCAGTGACAAATCCAAATTCAGGAAATTTAAATTGGTTTTTGATTAGCTCATTGTACACGTCAGAGTCAGATAATGAAATCCCAATCCAGAATCAGAATATCAAAAGGAATTTGTTGAGAACTTGATTACCTTTAATCCGACAGAAGAACTGCCACATTCTCAACATAACAGTTATTATTTTGTAATTTCAAAAACATTGCACACAACTTTAAATAGAAACTGAATTTTAGAGCATGCAGTCATAATCTATTTAGGTAACAACAATTCAAACAACATTATAAAGAGATCCTATATATATATATATGATTAAAAACCTTGCATCTTGAACATAAATAACTAGCATACCCTAAGTCTATGATCGCCGCCAATGATCCTGACGCTAAGGATATGCTGATTGTCATCAAGGAGCTCCAATCTCTCAGTGCTTGTAGTGGCAGGAAGCCCAGATTTAACATCAACTTCTCTGAGACTCCCAATCTCAAGGTTTCCTCTCACCACACACCTGCTCACGAACGGCTTGTATTTCTGCGGTTCATCAAATTTCCTCACCAACGACCATACCTATAACCCACAACCCACAAATCAATTAATAAAATAACACTTTGGAGAAAGAGAAGAGAAGAATAGAATATACGAACCAAAGGAAGGGGGGCCTTGATATGCTTGACAAGGGCAGAGGAACACTGATTGTGGGCAGGGCGGTGCTGGCTATGGTGCCTCCTTATGTATTCCATCTCTTCACTGCTAAACCCAACACTTTCACTTTTATTTCCATTCATCATCATCTTCCTACTTCCAACCCAATCCATTCGATTCGATTCGGATCTCCGATGACCAGACGGCGGAAGGTTCCAGAAAAGGGTAAGAAGGGAGGGAGCAGTTAAGTTACTTAGAATGAGACGAATGAAAATGCGTGAAAGTGAAAAGCACCGCCATCAACTACCGCACCTTCTCTTCTCCTTCTCTATTATCCCCCCAAATTTTATTATTTAATTAATAAGAACACTGTCTTTTTACTTTTTGCTTCTAAATGCCACCTACTCATTGCCATTATTACAACCTCGCCATTGCTTTGTCGCTTTCTGCGTCTTTCCTTTTCTGTCACAGTTAACGGTGGTTCCATGCTTTAAACGTCCATGCTTTCTTACTTCAGATCAATTTTATCCGCTAGGATTAAATACACAAGTTATAAGAGTTATTATTTACTAATTATTAATGTAATTGACTAGTTATGCTTATACTTAATAATAACATGTTCAGGTCCCTTAAACAAGTGGTCAACGATTTGATCCCTTATTCTTGTATATGGAGAAAACTTAGCTGGGAAAAGTTAGCTATTCAATATTGTCCAGTACTAATACTTCGAGGGATTAGTCTTCACAGTTACATACGCGTAGGATACCCTCTAAAAAAAAACTTACCATCAAATTATATTTAACATTCCTCTATCTTTTCACGATACTTTCTAATTATACCATTTGACATCTAACACATTAGTTAGATCCAACATAATCAATAGATAATTGATTTTCTTAAACATGTTATTATGATTTCATTCTTAAGAAAATTGATATCCGCATGGTTTGTTCCAAGGCTCATAATCACTGCGCCACTCAACATTTATATGCTAGTTTTTTGGTTTCCCGAGGTATCTTCCGCACGCAACTGCGGAAACTAATCCCTCGAAGTATTGGACGACATTGAAGGACTGACATCTCTCAACCAGGTTTTCTCCATACGCAAGAGCCATAGATCGAGTAAATGAACAATGCTTCTTGCCCATACGAGATGCAAGAAGCATTGTTCTTTTCGGTATTGGGATGACTAAAATGCCCTCTGTTGGGGCAACTATGGGTATCACCCCGAGCTTGCTCGTGAAAATCTGAGGTTAAAACAAAAAATGTTAGAAAAAGTTTTGAACTATCAAAACCAAAAGAGGGCATATTTACTTGTCCTTTTTTCGATAGAGATATTTACTTGTCTTTTGCCAACAAAACCAATGTTGATTCAATGATTTGATTGCTATTTTTGGTGAGACATTCTAATGAAGGTACCATTTAACAGTTAAGTAACTAGCAGCAAAAAAGAAAAAAACAACCTATTCAAGGTACCATTTCCTTCCCTTTTCTAGGCCCACTTTTTCTTCCATTTTTCTTTTGTGTGCAGTATTAAATGCTGCGGTCCTTAATGATTTTGAATCTTCTACTATGTTCTATACAACAATGTTTTTTATATTCTGTCCAAAAAAAACAAAAACAAAGTTTTTTATATTTAATTCGTTGGTTATACAATAAATGATAAACCTTGTGTAAAAAAAATATTTCGTTTTCTTTTAAAAATTGACTAAACTCTGTTCTTTCAAAAAGTAAAGTCCTAGCATCCACACGATTCTTGTTGGTATTAAATGGTTTCACGCTAGAAAAGTTTTGGGGTCTTATGATGTTTCGTTACCCTTTAAGACAACCGTTAAATCATTTAGTAAATTATGATATCCATGTATTTTTTTTTGGTAGGATGATATCCATGTATTTTATCAAATGAAAGGTTATAGACATTTTTATTTTCTCACTTTGACACACTAAATTTAGAGCACTTTTAACCATGAAAAAATAACTATACTGTCAAGACATGCTATTTCAAGCATGGTTTTTTTCTGATTACAAATCCAAATCAACGCTTATAAAAAAAAATCAAGATCTCTACATTGAAACCGGTTATTAATATTTTTCCCACTAACATTAATTTATACACGAGGCATTTGTTAGTGAAAATTTTCGTTCTATTTGTGGAAAAAAAAAATTAAATTACTTTGTGCAATATGGTTTCCATCCCCTTTTGCCACTTGTTCCACAGGACTTGCAGGATCTAACATCATGGAATGGTAGAAGGTCTTCTTACAATTGGTTTAGTAAGGTTACTCACACACTGATTTTGTTAATTTCAAGAGAGAATGAGAAAAGAGTAAAGAGATGGAAAGAGATTTTTTTTTCTCTTGTTTGGAACCCAAGAGAAAGAAAGATTTTATGCTGGGCTTACATAACTTTTTAGGTAGTGGTACAATTACAAAGCAGGTTGGTGAGGGCTAGGGCTACTACGTGCGGTTAATATTGTAAAATATTTAAGTCATTTTATATTATTACATATTTTTATTCTCTCTCTCTCTCTCTCTCTCTCTCTCTTTCAACATTTCTCCTTTTTTTTCACTCTTTTTTTTTTTCATATTTTTCTCATATTAAACAATGGTTAAAATTGATTACTTTTTCATCATTTTCTTTCTAACCACATTTTTTATTTTTTATGTCTTCTTATTTTCTTTTTTCAAATCAAACAAAGCGTGAGTGCTTGAAACTAATAACACTGTTTTCTTATTTGGGAGAATTCAAAATAACCGGAACAGAAATAGTTGAAAACATAGAATAGCCAGCTTGCATTAGTTCTTATGCACGTCAACACTATCTGACATAATCTCGATCAAGGGAGAAAGTCATATTAATGTGGTGATAAGCTGGTTAAGCTTAAATTTAATAAAAGGATTGACTTTTTAAAAAATATTATTTGAAGACTTTCTAATTTAATTAAAGTTACCTAAAAATGGTTTGTCGAAGTGATATATAATAGACTGTACCCCCAGGCGAATGTTACCAATAAGATTAGGGGTTGGAATCCTGAGGTCGTCACTTTTGAATTTTTTTTACCTAATCACCATCTCGATCCGATGGTTAGTCTAATAACTTTACTTATGAGAATGTCCACTCAAAGACAAGAAGAAAAAAAAAGTTCAATCAAGACTTTAGACGAAAAAATAAAAATAGTAATATTTAGAGAATTAACATCGCGTCAAACATGGGACTAACTTGAATGGAAAAAATATTTTTGTAAGTAAATATCATCTTTAGTAGGAATGTTATATGCTAATGTAAGTGTCGGTGAATATTCAGCTAATCATAACATGATATAGGAGAATGCTATTTGTTAACGAATTAAAAAGGAAATTATGTATGAAAAAAAATGGTATGTTCAACCTAATAAAAGGTGCTAAATTTAAATTTTAAATAGAAATGTTTCTTCTTAATCCATGTTCTTACTAAATATGCTGCCATGCTGGTTAGCAAGATGTTTTTTTTCTTTCAAAAAGGTTAGCAAGATGTTATTATTATTATTATTATTATAATAGTATAATATAAGATGTCAGCTTTCAAGAAACGGGATTGAACTTTATGTTAATGGACAGATTGTGAAAAATGGGCAATCCTATAATGGGCACTCCGCGTGAACATGATTGGATCAATATGAGCTGCCATGGTCAGCACAAGATAATATAATAGCATGCAACTTCTCAAATCTTCCAAGTGGGGCTCACTAATTACTAACGTGGGTCAGTGGACCTTAGCCTCCCCTCCCCCTTGGATCTTACATTATTTTATAGTTTAGTCAAAAAATGCTGATTATTGAAACTAATTAAAGAATTAAAAATAATTTCACCAAAAAAAAGAATTAAAAATAAAAAATATCTATTAAAAAGTAGTGTTTTAAATTTTCAAATTATTAAATATATCACTTGTCGATAAATATTTTTTTTGTCTTTTATCTTGAAAAAAACAGTGGTTAGGTAGTTTATACACTTCATCCTGGAATATATCTAGTATCTACAGTCTACACATGGGGCCTAGCCTGTCCAGGTTCAACGTACAAGCTCGTATGAGAAGAGATGAGACTAGTCATTTTTAATAATTTAATCTTATATGAATATTTAAAACTAAAATACAGTTAAATATCATAATTATTAAAAATTTATGTTCCAAAAAATTTATATAGTTTTATATTATAATTTTGATTGCATTTAAGTAATTTAATAATTGAAATTTATATTCTTACTTTTCCACAATAAAATACTCTCTTGACAAGGACTCCTTCTCCTGATCAAAATGGAAGTAGGTATGAGTTGATCTCTTGTGGAGATTTTTCAACATTCACCCTTGGGGATTGGTTAAGGGGGGAGTGCTTACTGAAAGGAAAGCATATTGGTCCTTGATAAAGAAACAAGTGGTAAACGTGTGGAGATCTTTCTTAGTTTCTTTCTTGTTTGGTTGGGTGGTAAAACTCACATGGAGACTTTTAAATACTTATTATTTTTAGATAAAACTAATTCACTATTGCACAAGATCAATCTTTACAATTAGTACGATACTTGAGAATGGAAGACCATACATCAATATTGTAGATTGTCGTGTGAATTAAAAAAGATTTTATCATCATTATTCTTTAATAAAAGTTTTATTATAAGAGAATATTAAAATCATTTTTTTGTAATAAAGAAAAGAGAATCCACTCTTTCACGTGATTAAAGATAATAAAACTATACGATGAATACTTACATATCATACGATACTTAAGGATGGAGAATTCATACATCATTGTCGTAGATTGTTGTGTGAACTCAAAGAAAGTTTAGGGCCCGTTTGGTTTACATTTTTATTTCCGGTTTTCATTTCCTAAATTTAGAAATAATTACAACAAAAATAGTTATAAAAATGTTCCATTGTTTTCGTTCTATTTCATTTTTCCAAAGATTTGTACAGGAAACACCGGAAAAAAATTTATTTGTTTTCATTGTTTCTTGTACAAATCTTTGTATACAGGAAATAGAATGAAAACATTGTGATATTTTTATAACTATTTTTGTTATAATTATTTCCAAATTTAGGAAACGAAAACAGGAAATGAAAATGCAAACAAACATGTCCTTAGGGTTTAAAAAGTATTTCTTTTTATTTTTTGGTTTTTCAAAAATATTTTCAATTAAACAGTTTTTACTGAAGAGGTTTTTTTATGAGACGAAAAACAACTATTTTAGTAAAAGGAAAGGTCTGACCCAAATCTTAAAGGCCCGGGATCAATATTTTCAAGATCACAACTCTTAGGGAACAAAAAGTTGAGGGCCTAACAGCTAGCCGGCTGGCCCATAAAAAAAAAAACCCGGAGCCCAGCAGACCATGTTTTCATATTTTAACAACAAAAGTAAAAACTAAATGAAATTAGTTTATATGTATTGTTAGTGTAAAATATTTTGACACTATCAATCAATCAGAAATCATGACATGAGTAACTTCTAAGATAGTTAAAATAAGGATCAAACATTGTTGATAATGTGTCAATTTCTGATTAGTTGACAGTATAAACTTTTTTTTTACATTAACAGTCCATACAAATTAAATAAAAAAAAAACTAATATATGTTCACACAAAAAAATAATAATAATAAGATTGGTAAATGTTATATTTAATAAAAAATTAAAATAATATAAATGTTTTGACCAATATAAAAAGCCTTCTTATAATTCGTAAAAAAAAAAAAATCTTATAACATATGAACTTAAATATACTTCAAGGTCAAACCAGACTTTGTTTCCAGTTTTCCTATTTATTTTATATTTTTAGAATTAGTTCTAAAAATGATATTTTTTTTTACTTCTTTTTCTATTTTTAAAGATTTAAAAAAAAATTACAAATAACAAAAGTTATTTTTAACATCTCTTTTATAAACCTTTGAAATCAGGATACATAATAAAAAATAGAATGATATTTTTTTAATTATTATTTTTTAAAACAGGAAATGAAAGTAAAAAAATGAAAATCGGTCTTATAGTTTCATAAATAAGTCCAAGTAAACTAAAAAAATATATAGGTGTAATGAACAAAACTAATATAAATAAATTGTAACTAATAACACGAGATCCAGATTAGCACATTACAAAATCCATTATATACCTATTTTTATTCAGGGATCTTGCTAATGAGTGTTCTAGGGATATTGTTTAAAGAACCCAAATAAGGTAAGTATAAAAAACTAAACATATCTCTTTCCAATGTATTGATTACACTACTTCCAAAAAAATTTACTTTTTAAAATCCTTAAACAATGCCCTTAGGATACTCGTTAGCATTTGCCTTAAACAAAATCTATGGTTGCCTTAAATCAAAGTTTAGTTTGAAGGAACTTATTTTACTCATTTTTCATTCAGCTTTCACGTCAACCGAGACTAACTAATGAATCCAATTCAGCCAGTGTTGATGACACACCTCTCATTAGGGGTGTTCACGAGTCAGTTTGTGATAACTCTTAGAAATGAGAGTTATTTATACTTTTTAGGCTTGAATATTCTAAAGCTAAGAGTGTTTGTGCCTTATTTGTGTGATTTTACTTTAGTTTAGGATTATAGGTTGCAAATGTGTTGTTTTCTATTTTTAGGATGTTTAGTTCTGTTTAGTGTGACTTATGTGAATGTTTGATTTTGAAGGGATTTACAAAGAAATGCTGGAAGAAATGCTCCAAGATGCTGCAACAATTGGATACGAGTTTCACTGCAGAAAAATGTCAGCTTTACTTATTTTCTCTCTCCTGACGTGGTCCCATGTGCAAGACCTGCATTCAATGCGCCAAAAAAGGACAAAACAGTGGTCCTTGCCTATATACTTTGGATATTATTTTTTGTTGAGTTGGGCCCTTTTGTTTAATGCCAAAAAAAGTACAAGCTAAACCCATTTTGGAGGAGAGAGGGGGACAAGTCAGCCTTAGGAATTATGTCATAAAAAACCCAGCCATCACCTCATTCTAATCATCTTCCACCTCCCATTATCATCATCTTCATCTACCTCATTTTATTCTTCTTCTTCTTCTTCTCCTTTTACCTTTTTTTCTCCAGCTTGTAGTTCTTTTTCTTGTTTAGCTTTAATGGCTTTGTTTTTCATTTTATATTATTTTGTTGTTTGTAAGCTCATTATGAGCTAAATACTTTGAATTAGAGTACTATGAGCTTGTAATAGATTTATGGGTTGATTTATGTGAATGTTTGCTTCACATTTTCTATTAAGTTGTTCTTCATTTTATTCTAGTTGTGTTTGGTCATCTTTGCTGGAATACAAGCTTGTTGAGCTTAGAAAAGTTTAGGAAGAGGAAATGCTTAATAGATAAGGATTAATTTGGTTAATTGAAAAATTAATTGAAGTTGGTTGCAATAGGAACATTCTTCCAAGTCCTTAGGTTAACTGGACGTGCTTAACCTAGAGCTGGGTGGAATTAATTTGAGCTTAAGAATAAGGAAAATTTAATGAAACCCAGTATTTTACTGCTGGAAAGCAAATGTTATTTCCTGGACCAAATGTTGTAGCATCATGTAGCATAAGTTGACCTATTCTTGAAGTTACAAGGGATTGGTATCTCTGGCTGTTTGTATCGTTCTGATTTCTTCACATCTTTTTACTTTTACGCATTTATTACCTTGTCACTGTTTTATTTTAATTGCAATCATTAATCATTCCTTATTTTGGTCACTTGATTACTTGATTTCTTAAGATTTTTGGTAAATAGAATATTGACTAGGAAAACTGTGATTATAATTCATTTTAATCTTTGTGGGAACGATCTCTACTTACACTTTATTACTTGTTACTATTGTGTATACTTGCACATTGCACTTTTTGTGCAACAAGTATTTGGCATCGTTGCCGGGGATTAGCAATGGTGTTATTTTCACATTTTTAGATTGATATTTTAGTTTAATTAAGAATCTGGATTTTTGATATATTGTGTTCAGCATCAGGTACCTTACTTTGCATTAAAATGGAAACCGGGGTGACTGCATTATCAGCTCAATTGGCTTCTATTATCAGCTCACCACTGCAAGCGCTGCAACAACCCAACCAATGATGATATAACATGTTATGCCTGAGCCTCCTATGGCACAAGTTATTTCCATTTGTTGTATCTACTGTGAGGGAGGACATTTGTTTGAAGAGTGCCTGAGCAACCCAGATTCTATGAACTATATGGGGAATAATTCCTGGGGCAACAATCCTTATTCTAATACATACAATCCAGGATTTCCACCTCAAGGTCAACAAGCTCAATATCATGGCCAAGAAACTTTGCAAAGTCAGCCAACAAACCAAGAACCATCACTTGAAGCTGTACATAAAGCCTTCCTGACAGAAATGAAAGCTCAGCTTCAGAGTCAGGATGCAGCAATGAGGAATCTAGAAAATCAGATTGGACAATTGACTACTACATTGAGTTCAAGACAAAATGACATACTGCCCAGCACTACAGAGACACTTAAGCCTAATGGAATGGAGCACTGCGAGATAATAATCCTCAGAAATGGGAAAGAGGTCCTTACTTCAGCAGGACATGAGGGAGATACATGTTCTGATAGAGCTAAAAGCAATGTCCAGAATGCAGAATCTGAGTTTAAAAAGACTAATTCAGTTATTTCAGAATCTTCTGAACATGCTGCAGCAAAGAAAACTCAACAGAAAATTTCTGCAGAAACTTCTGCAAAATCTGCAGATAGGCCTTCATCGCCTTTCCCCCCAAAGATTAAAGAAGCAACTCAAGCATATGAGGAGTAAGAGGAGGTGGCCATTACAAAAGAGGTCAAGGGCCCGGGAAAGAAAATACTCAAGCAAATGGTTAAATTTGCGCAGAGAAGGATCTACTTATGTCTGGCCCAACCGTGAAGAATTTGTGCACCCAGGATGCTGCAGCATGCGACAGCATCATAACAAGGGATGCTTTCTCTTTTACCCTTTTTGCTGTTTTGGAAGTTTCTATTGTATTTAATGTTGCACCTTTCTCTCTATTACTGTAGTTAATGTTGTGTTTGGTAGTGATTGTCTTTTTAATATTTTAGTATGTTTGTCTCTGATTGGACCACAAATGATCAACGAAGAACCCCTTTTAGAGGCATCTTTTGAGCAATAAAACAAGTTGTTTGGACCACAACCTTAATTTCTGAACCATTGACATGACTGTTGAACTTTTTAGCTGTTTGGATTGACTGAAATTGTTTGAGGCTTAAACATATGTTGCAGCATTTTAATATAACTTGTGAGATTTTAAGCCTAAACAATTTAATTGAGTGTGAGTTCCATTCATGTGCTTTCTCTGTCAAGTTTGACTTGCTTCTTGCTTGTTTGAACATATCACTGTTGCACACACTTTTGCTTGAGGCATGTTTGGTTGTTTCAAATGCTAGTTTTAGCCTAAATAGCCTACCCATTGATTTTAACTTTGTGTGTGAGTCCTTTGAGCTTGAGCCCTTTATTCTGTTACTAACTACATTACAAGCCCTATAACTTGAAAAACAATAATTGTCCTATCTAGCTGGAGTTTAGGGATGCTTTCTTGAATATATGCTTGTAACATAAGTTTGGGGGTAGCTTGAGGACAAGCACCATTTTAAGTTTGGGGGTGCTATACAGTAAAGTGGTGTATTATAAAATGACTAGTTTTGCTGAGTTTTGTTTACTGAAATTGTAAAAAAAAAAAAAGAAAAAAAGGAAAAAAAAAAAAGAGAACAAGAATAGGACAAAGGCCTTAAAATTGGAAACTTGTTTTCTGTTTTCATTAAAAAAAAAAAAAAAACAAAGAAGAGAAAAAAAGGAAGAAAATAAATAAGGCAAGGAGTGAAGGGATAAGGAAACTAGAAAGAAAGGAGTACCCATTCATTGGTACTGAGATTGCTGTGGTGGTTTGTGGAAAGCATTTAGAGTGGAACACGGCAAGGAAATCATTTCTGAACTCCTCCTATAGTTAGCCATTTCCCAAAAATGTATCCTTCCTTGACCTTAGACCCATCACAACCCAATAAAAGTTCTCTGGCAGTGTAAAGCTTTGATTTTGTGCTAGTGAGTTTAGAAGCTTGTCAAGCTTATTATATGGTTGCATGTGGATGATGATTGAGTGAACCCATTTACTTTTGTGAGGAAGAACACACTGTTCTGAGTGCATAGTGCTGTAGCATGTTGTTCTGGGTTGAAAATGATTGATGTCATCGAAATCTGCTGGCTTGTGATGCATGGGTGTTGAGGATGAAAGAAGTTTGTTTAGTGGAATGAGTTGTTGTATGAAAAAGGACTTTTGGTGGTCTAATCAGTTTTGGATGTAGGTTAGGACCTTGTTGAGTTGTGCGTCTTTTTCTTTTGTGTCTTTCTTTCCATTACTTGAGGACAAGCAATGGTTCAAGTTTGGGGGTGTGATAACTCTTAGAAATGAGAGTTATTTATATTTTTTAAGCTTGAATATTGTAAAGCTAAGAGTGTTTTAGTGTCTTATTTGTGTGATATTATTTTAGTTTAGGATTATAGGTAGCAAATGTGTTGTTTTCTATTTTTAGGATGTTTAGTTCTATTTTAGTATGACTTATGTGGATGTTTGATTTTGAAGGGATTTACAAAGAAATGCTGGAAGAAATGCTCCAGGATGCTGCAGCAACTGGATACGAGTTTCACTGCAGAAAAATGCCAGTTGTAGTCATTTTCTCTCTCCTGACGTGGTCCCATGTGTAGGACCTGCATTCATTGTGCCAGAAAAGGACAAAACAGTGGTCCTTGCCAAGATACTTTGGATATTCCTTTTTGTTGAGTTGGGCTTTTTTGTTTAATGCCAAAAAGGGTACAAGCTAAGTCCATTTTGGAGGAGAGGGGGGGGGGGGGGGACAAGTCGGCCCTCGGAATTATGTCATAAAAAACCCAGCCATCACCTCATTCTAATCATCTTCCACCTCGCATTATCATCATCTTCTTCTACCTTATTTTCTTCTTCTTCTCCTCCTTTTACCATTTTTCCTCCATTGTAGTTCTTTTTATTGCTTTAGCTTTAATGACTTTGTTTTTCATTTTATTTTATTTTGTTGTTTGTAAGCTCATTATGAGCTAAATACTTTGAGTTAGAATACTATGAACTTGTAACATATTTATGGGTTGATTTATGTGAATGCTTGCTTCACATTTTCTATTAAGTTGTTCTTCATTTTATTCCAAGTTGAGTTTGGCCATCTTTGCTTGAATACAAGCTTGTTGAGCTTGGAAAAGTGTAGCAAGTGGAAATGCTTAATAGATCAAGATTAATTTGGTTAATTGGAAAATTAATTGAAGTTGGTTGCAATAGGAATATTCTTCTAAGTCCTTAGGTTAACTGGACGTGCTTAACCTAGAGCTGAGTGGAATTAATTTGAGCTTAGGAATAAGGAATATTTAATGAAACTCAGTATTTTACTGCTAGAAAGCAAATCTTATTTCCTGGACCAAATGTTGTAGCATCGTGTAGCATAAGTTGACATGTTCTCTAAGTTACAAGGGATTGGCATCTCTAGCTGTTTTTATCCTTCTGATTTCTTCACATTTGTTTACTTTTGTGCATTTATTACCTTGTCACTGTTTTATTTTAATTGCAATCATTATATCACTCCTTATTTTGGTTACTTGATTTCTTAATATTTTTGGTAAATAGAATATTGATTGGGAAAACTGTAATTATAATTCATTCTAATCCTCGTGAGAACGATCTCTACTTATCTCTACTTACACTTAACATTGCGCATTTTGTGCAACGGTTTGGTTTGGACTTACATGAAAAACAACCAATCAAAATCAATTAGTTTGGTTCGAATTTGTAATTTTTTGTCAGGAAATCCAATCCAAACCGAACCAATCCATGAAAAACGGGTTGGTTCGGTTCAGTTCAGAACCGAAAAATATTATAATTATTAAAAATATATAAATATATATATATATATAAATTAAATATATATATATATATATAAATTAAATATATTAAATATAAATTATTAAACTATTAAAACATTAAAAAATATATAAATATTAAAATATAATAACTATTAAATATTAAATATTATATATATATAGTAATTGGTTCGGTTCGATTTGATTCGGATCCAGAATCCTTGAATCTGACAATCAGACCAATTACCATCGGATTTGGTTTACTTCGGTTTGGTTCGGTTCCGAACACCCAAAAAATCAGAACCAATTTAATTGTTTCGGTTCAGATTCTCGGGTTGGTTGTAACATCTCGTTTTTCGTGTCAAACCTTTATGTGATTATGTGTGTGCTATATATGTTAAGTTTGACCTTAACAGTGTTGTAAGGGGCTAAGTGGGACTTTTCAAGTGAGAAATCCCTTCCTGTTGCATGAGCACGCCCGTGCTCAACCCGCGTTCCTTGTGGCTGTCTAAGCCACAAGCACGGTCGTGCTTAAGGGGAGCACGGCTGTGCAGGTAAACGCAGTCGTTGATGTTAATGTTGTCTGCCCGTGCTTAAGTGAGCACGACCCCGTGCTCATGTTAAGCACAACCGTGCTTAGTGGGAGCACGGTCGTGCTCGGGTCTGAACTTATAAATAGAGAGAAGTCTACGAGGGTTTCGAGTGAAAACCCTCTTTTTGGGTACATTGGGCAATCCTAGTGTGACATAAACCTCTTCCCTTTCCTTTCCCTTGGACCCTTTGAAGTTCTTGACTATCTTGAGTCCGTTTGGGAGAGAAGTCATGCGCTAGTGCCAATTAAAAGGTATCAGTTTATCCCTCTATTAATCTCTTTCCTATTTCTTGAATTTGGGATTAATTGGTTAATCTTTTCATGTTTGACCAAGGCTTGGGAAACTCGTTGAGCCGCTCGAGGGAACGCGTTTAGTTTACCCGCATCATCGTTGTTGGGAATCTTCATACCAGGTACGGGGAGAAGGGCTAGCATGAACATGAAGGCTCTGGGGTAGCGTAAGATGAAGGGTTAACCCATGACCCTATTTGCTTGCTATCTATTTAATTGATGTCTTGCTATATGCTTGTTCATGATAATGATATTTGGTATGCTTGTTGTTATTGTATTTGATGATAATGTTTTATGATGATGATGTTGTATTGCTTTGATGATGATATTGCCATGGATGATTGATGTGGTTGTTTGTTGATGATGTGATTAATAAGAGATCAATGTTATAAGACATTAAAAGATGTTAATAATGACGAATGGAATTAAGGGATAAAGTACCAGTTGTTCATAAGACTTGAATGATAGTAATGAGAGGCAAGGTTGTCGATCAAAAGCTTAGTTAAGACCCTAGGAGTGATTCTTGAGTGTTTAGGGACATTAATAATGAAATTGGAATTAAAGGATTAATTCCCCAATAGGTGCAAGACATGAAGATTTATTAAGAGTAATTAAACTGATGTG
>JAPCYP010000322.1:65000-67500 GCA_035048595.1 Echinosophora koreensis | reverse complement strand
GTCGAGGAGCCGCGCACCCACAGCCTCGCCACACCATCGAGTACCCCACGAAATTGCCTAAAAATCGAAAGCGAAAATTTTAAAAACCAACAACGTCACGAGGATCCTTTCCGATGCACCTTCAGCCGATCTGGCGTTTGTCACCCCTTCCGAGGCCACTTCAGGACGATCACCCGTCTTCTTAGTGCTTCGGATCTGCCCCGGAAGGCAATCACCTAACACCACGTCCATCACAACCAGGTCGAGGAGCCGCGCACCCACAGCCCTCGCCACACCATCGAGTACCCTACGAAATTGTTAAAAATCGAAAGCGAAATTTTTTAAAAACCAACAACGTCGCGAGGATCCTTTCCGATGCACCTTCAGCCGATCTTGGCGTTTTGTCACCCCTTCCAAAGGCCACTTCAGGACGATCACACCGTTCTCTTGGTGCTTCGACTCTGCCCCGAAAGGCATCACCTAACACCACGTCCATCCACAGCAAGGTCGAGGAGCCGCGCACCCACAGCCTCGCCACACCATCGAAGTACCCCACGAAATTGTTAAAATCGAAAGCGAAAATGTTTTCTTAAAAACCAAACAACATCACGAGGATCCTTTTCCGATGCAACTTCAGCCGATCTGGCGTTTGTCACCCCTTCCGAGGCCACTTCAGGACGATCACCCGTCTCTTGGTGCTTCCGCTCTGCCCCGGAAGGCATCACCTAACACCACGTCCATCCACAGCCAAGGTCGAAGGAGCCGCGCACCCACAGCCTCCACCCCACCATCGAGTACCCCCACGAAATTGTTAAAATCGAAAGCGAAGTTTTTTCAAAAACAACCAACGTCACGAGGATACTTTCCGAATGCACCTTCAGCCGATCTGGCATTTGTCACCCCTTCCAAGGCCACCTTCAGGACGATCACCCGTCTCTTGGTGCTTCGGCTCTGCCCCGGAAGGCATCACCTAACACCACGTCCATCCACAACAAGGTCAAGGAGCCCTCGCACCCCACAGCCTCCCCACACCATCGAGTACCCCACGAAATTGTTAAAAATCGAAAGCGAAATTTTTTAAAAACCAACAACGTCGCGAGGATCCTTTCCGATGCACCTTCAGCCGATCTGGCGTTTGTCACCCCTTCCAAGGCCACTTCAGGACGATCACCCGTTCTCTTGGTGCTTCGGCTCTGCCCCGGAAAGGCATCACCTAACACCACGTCCATCCACAGCCAAGGTCGAGGATCCGCGCACCCACAGCCTCGCCACACCATCGAGTACCCACGAAATTGATAATTATCGAAAGCCATCCTTTTGGAAAACGATATTGAAAAAATATCAAAAGCCGTCTTTTTAAAAACCGGTGCCAGCAACATTTGTGAGGGGATCCTTTACGGTGCGCCTTCAGCCAGTTTGGTGTTGGGTTTACCCCCACCTTGGTCACATCCGGACGATCACGCATCCCTTCGTGTTGCGGTTCCGCCCCAGAAGGCATCACCTAACACAACGTCCATCCATAACCAAGGTCAGGGAAGCGCACCCATAGCCTCGACACCCCTTGGAAAATCCCCACAAAAACGAACCCATCCGATGCCCGCATTTTTCCCCGGGCCCACCTCCAGGGCCCACCCGGGCCCGCCCGTAGCCCGGGCCCACGGAGTCGATCGGTCGGAAGATGACCCGATCGAGTCACCTACCATGCCGTGGGCATGGTCGGTGTGCAATGTTGGGGATCATTGCATGGGGTAGGGGGGGCATGACCATGGTGCACCAGGCGTGGCACCAGGTCAGGGTCAGGCTGGCACCTCTCCCCCCCCTATAATAGCTTAATATGCAAAGACCCATTTCCAGCACAAGACATCCTTTTTGCTGGGGAGACATACTCTTTTTTTCCAACCTAGAGGTCGAATTTTGGCCTGATTTTTTGCAGGGTTGCTTATAAAAATGGGAGCTAGGGGATGAAAAATTTACAGAATTTTTCACCATACCATTTTTTTTTTATAAATTTTCAAAGTGGAAAACCGAAACAATTCCCGAAAAATGGAAAATGGGTCTAGGCATCGAATTTTGAGCTGATTTTTTGCAGGCACACTACTTATATTATTCCCAAGGTGTCCACCAAGTTTCGTGGCATTTCATGAAGGTGGTGATTTTTTATGATTTTTCAACCGAAATCAGGAATATGCGACAGTTCGACGATAAGGAACCTAGGCTACAAATTGATTTTTGACCTGAATTTTTGCAGGCACTCTTGCTATATTATTTCCAGCTTTACCTCCAAATTTCGTTGCATTTCATTGAGGGGTTGGAGTTTTAAGAAATTTTAGCCGAAATGTGGTATGCTAGCGTACTTAAACATGTGGTGGACCATGGATGACAGGTTTGCTTTTCCACCACGCCTTCTAAAAAGTCTAGGGGGGGGGTCAGGGGAATGCTCTCAAGCATGTGTCACAACATTTTCCCGTCGGTGCTCGGTGCATCTGCGACGTGTGCCCAGCACAGTGGTCGTGCACGAGCC
>JAPCYP010000322.1:42500-45000 GCA_035048595.1 Echinosophora koreensis | reverse complement strand
ACGCCACGTCCATCCACAGCCAAGGTCGAGGAGCCGCGCACCCACAGCCTCGCCACACCATCGAGTACCCCACGAAATTGTTAAAAATCGAAAGCGAAATTTTTTAAAAACCAACAACATCACGAGGATCCTTTCCGATGCAACTTCAGCCGATCTGGCGTTTGTCACCCCTTCCGAGGCCACTTCAGGACGATCACCCGTCTCTTGGTGCTTCCGCTCTGCCCCGGAAGGCATCACCTAACACCACGTCCATCCACAGCCAAGGTCGAGGAGCCGCGCACCCACAGCCTCCCCACACCATCGAGTACCCCACGAAATTGTTAAAAATCGAAAGCGAAGTTTTTTAAAAACAACCAACGTCGCGAGGATACTTTCCGATGCACCTTCAGCCGATCTGGCATTTGTCACCCCTTCCAAGGCCACTTCAGGACGATCACCCGTCTCTTGGTGCTTCGGCTCTGCCCCGAAAGGCATCACCTAACACCACGTCCATCCACAGCCAAGGTCGAGGAGCCACGCACCCACAGCCTCGTCACACCATCGAGTACCCCACGAAATTGATAAAAATCGAAAGCGAAAACTTTTAAAAACCAACAACGTCACGAGGATCCTTTCCGATGCAACTTCAGCCGATCTGGCATTTGTCACCCCTTCCGAGGCCACTTCAGGACGATCACCCGTCTCTTGGTGCTTCGGATCTGCCCCGGAAGGCATCACCTAACACCACGTCCATCCACAACCAAGGTCAAGGAGCCGCGCACCCACAGCCTCCCCACACCATCGAGTACCCCACGAAATTGTTAAAAATCGAAAGCGAAATTTTTTAAAAACCAACAACGTCGCGAGGATCCTTTCCGATGCACCTTCAGCCGATCTGGCGTTTGTCACCCCTTCCAAGGCCACTTCAGGACGATCACCCGTCTCTTGGTGCTTCGGCTCTGCCCCGAAAGGCATCACCTAACACCACGTCCATCCACAGCCAAGGTCGAGGAGCCACGCACCCACAGCCTCGTCACACCATCGAGTACCCCACGAAATTGATAAAAATCGAAAGCGAAAACTTTTAAAAACCAACAACGTCACGAGGATCCTTTCCGATGCAACTTCAGCCGATCTGGCATTTGTCACCCCTTCCGAGGCCACTTCAGGACGATCACCCGTCTCTTGGTGCTTCGGATCTGCCCCGGAAGGCATCACCTAACACCACGTCCATCCACAACCAAGGTCAAGGAGCCGCGCACCCACAGCCTCCCCACACCATCGAGTACCCCACGAAATTGTTAAAAATCGAAAGCGAAATTTTTTAAAAACCAACAACGTCGCGAGGATCCTTTCCGATGCACCTTCAGCCGATCTGGCGTTTGTCACCCCTTCCAAGGCCACTTCAGGACGATCACCCGTCTCTTGGTGCTTCGGCTCTGCCCCGAAAGGCATCACCTAACACCACGTCCATCCACAGCCAAGGTCGAGGATCCGCGCACCCACAGCCTCGCCACACCATCGAGTACCCCACGAAATTGATAATTATCGAAAGCCATCCTTTTGGAAAACGAAATTGAAAAAATATCAAAAGCCGTCTTTTTAAAAACCGGTGCCAGCAACATTTGTGAGGGGATCCTTTACGGTGCGCCTTCAGCCAGTTTGGTGTTGGGTTACCCCCACCTTGGTCACATCCGGACGATCACGCATCCCTTCGTGTTGCGGTTCCGCCCCAGAAGGCATCACCTAACACAACGTCCATCCATAACCAAGGTCAGGGAAGCGCACCCATAGCCTCGACACCCCTTGGAAAATCCCCACAAAAACGAACCCATCCGATGCCCGCATTTTTCCCCGGGCCCACCTCCAGGGCCCACCCGGGCCCGCCCGTGCCCGGGCCCACGGAGTCGATCGGTCGGAAGATGACCCGATCGAGTCACCTACCATGCCGTGGGCATGGTCGGTGTGCAATGTTGGGGATCATTGCATGGGGTAGGGGGGGGCATGACCATGGTGCACCAGGCGTGGCACCAGGTCAGGGTCAGGCTGGCACCTCTCCCCCCCCTATAATAGCTTAATATGCAAAGACCCATTTTCCAGCACAAGACATCCTTTTTGCTGGGGAGACATACTCTTTTTTTCCAACCTAGAGGTCGAATTTTGGCCTGATTTTTTGCAGGGTTGCTTATAAAAATGGGAGCTAGGGGATGAAAAATTTACAGAATTTTTCACCATACCATTTTTTTTTTATAAATTTTCAAAGTGGAAAACCGAAACAATTCCCGAAAAATGGAAAATGGGTCTAGGCATCGAATTTTGAGCTGATTTTTTGCAGGCACACTACTTATATTATTCCCAAGGTGTCCACCAAGTTTCGTGGCATTTCATGAAGGTGGTGATTTTTTATGATTTTTCAACCGAAATCAGGAATATGCGACAGTTCGACGATAAGGAACCTAGGCTACAAATTGATTTTTGACCTGAATTTTTGCAGGCACTCTTGCTATATTATTTCCAGCTT
>JAPCYP010000322.1:30000-32500 GCA_035048595.1 Echinosophora koreensis | reverse complement strand
CCCTTCCAAGGCCACTTCAGGACGATCACCCGTCTCTTGGTGCTTCGGCTCTGCCCCGAAAGGCATCACCTAACACCACGTCCATCCACAGCCAAGGTCGAGGAGCCACGCACCCACAGCCTCGTCACACCATCGAGTACCCCACGAAATTGATAAAAATCGAAAGCGAAAACTTTTAAAAACCAACAACGTCACGAGGATCCTTTCCGATGCAACTTCAGCCGATCTGGCATTTGTCACCCCTTCCGAGGCCACTTCAGGACGATCACCCGTCTCTTGGTGCTTCGGATCTGCCCCGGAAGGCATCACCTAACACCACGTCCATCCACAACCAAGGTCAAGGAGCCGCGCACCCACAGCCTCCCCACACCATCGAGTACCCCACGAAATTGTTAAAAATCGAAAGCGAAATTTTTTAAAAACCAACAACGTCGCGAGGATCCTTTCCGATGCACCTTCAGCCGATCTGGCGTTTGTCACCCCTTCCAAGGCCACTTCAGGACGATCACCCGTCTCTTGGTGCTTCGGCTCTGCCCCGAAAGGCATCACCTAACACCACGTCCATCCACAGCCAAGGTCGAGGATCCGCGCACCCACAGCCTCGCCACACCATCGAGTACCCCACGAAATTGATAATTATCGAAAGCCATCCTTTTGGAAAACGAAATTGAAAAAATATCAAAAGCCGTCTTTTTAAAAACCGGTGCCAGCAACATTTGTGAGGGGATCCTTTACGGTGCGCCTTCAGCCAGTTTGGTGTTGGGTTACCCCCACCTTGGTCACATCCGGACGATCACGCATCCCTTCGTGTTGCGGTTCCGCCCCAGAAGGCATCACCTAACACAACGTCCATCCATAACCAAGGTCAGGGAAGCGCACCCATAGCCTCGACACCCCTTGGAAAATCCCCACAAAAACGAACCCATCCGATGCCCGCATTTTTCCCCGGGCCCACCTCCAGGGCCCACCCGGGCCCGCCCGTGCCCGGGCCCACGGAGTCGATCGGTCGGAAGATGACCCGATCGAGTCACCTACCATGCCGTGGGCATGGTCGGTGTGCAATGTTGGGGATCATTGCATGGGGTAGGGGGGGGCATGACCATGGTGCACCAGGCGTGGCACCAGGTCAGGGTCAGGCTGGCACCTCTCCCCCCCCTATAATAGCTTAATATGCAAAGACCCATTTTCCAGCACAAGACATCCTTTTTGCTGGGGAGACATACTCTTTTTTTCCAACCTAGAGGTCGAATTTTGGCCTGATTTTTTGCAGGGTTGCTTATAAAAATGGGAGCTAGGGGATGAAAAATTTACAGAATTTTTCACCATACCATTTTTTTTTTATAAATTTTCAAAGTGGAAAACCGAAACAATTCCCGAAAAATGGAAAATGGGTCTAGGCATCGAATTTTGAGCTGATTTTTTGCAGGCACACTACTTATATTATTCCCAAGGTGTCCACCAAGTTTCGTGGCATTTCATGAAGGTGGTGATTTTTTATGATTTTTCAACCGAAATCAGGAATATGCGACAGTTCGACGATAAGGAACCTAGGCTACAAATTGATTTTTGACCTGAATTTTTGCAGGCACTCTTGCTATATTATTTCCAGCTTTACCTCCAAATTTCGTTGCATTTCATTGAGGGGTTGGAGTTTTAAGAAATTTTAGCCGAAATGTGGTATGCTAGCGTACTTAAACATGTGGTGGACCATGGATGACAGGTTTGCTTTTCCACCACGCCTTCTAAAAAGTCTAGGGGGGGGGTCAGGGGAATGCTCTCAAGCATGTGTCACAACATTTTCCCGTCGGTGCTCGGTGCATCTGCGACGTGTGCCCAGCACAGTGGTCGTGCACGAGCCACCCAAAATGAACCTCCATCTTCCGGCACCAGCACCTTCAGCCGGTCAGTGCCATGTGCACCAGACCCTTGCAACCTTGGTTCCTTTCCGCACCGACCGAGCCAAGTCAGGAATCTGGTGCACCAGACCGAGCCATGTCAGGAATCCGGGGCACCACACGGAGCCAAGTCAGGAATCTGGTGCACCAGACCGAGCCAAATCATGAATCAGGCGCACCACACCGAGCCAGGTCAGGAATCTGGGACCCACCGTGCCAAGTCAGGAATCTGGTGCACCACACCGAGCCAAATCATGAATCTGGTGCACCAGACCATGCCAGGTCAGGAATCTGGTGCACCAGACCGAGCCAAATCATGAATAAAGAGCCAGATCAGGAATCTGGTGCACCTTGCCGAGCCAAACCATGAATACCGAGCCAAGTCAGGAATCTGGTGCACCAGAACCTAGCTACCTTGGTTCCTCTCCGCACCGATCGAGGCAGATCCGGCACCTGGTGCACCCGGGGACCCGTGGCCGATGCACCATTCCCTCGTTCCCGGTTGGAGATAGCTGTCACCGAGATAACAACTACAACTACAACTACTACTACTACTATATATATAATATATAATATAATATAATATATATATATATATATAAAAT
>JAPCYP010000322.1:7500-10000 GCA_035048595.1 Echinosophora koreensis | reverse complement strand
GATCTGGCGTTTGTCACCCCTTCCGAGGCCACTTCAGGACGATCACCCGTCTCTTGGTGCTTCCGCTCTGCCCCGGAAGGCATCACCTAACACCACGTCCATCCACAGCCAAGGTCGAGGAGCCGCGCACCCACAGCCTCCCCACACCATCGAGTACCCCACGAAATTGTTAAAAATCGAAAGCGAAGTTTTTTAAAAACAACCAACGTCGCGAGGATACTTTCCGATGCACCTTCAGCCGATCTGGCATTTGTCACCCCTTCCAAGGCCACTTCAGGACGATCACCCGTCTCTTGGTGCTTCGGCTCTGCCCCGAAAGGCATCACCTAACACCACGTCCATCCACAGCCAAGGTCGAGGAGCCACGCACCCACAGCCTCGTCACACCATCGAGTACCCCACGAAATTGATAAAAATCGAAAGCGAAAACTTTTAAAAACCAACAACGTCACGAGGATCCTTTCCGATGCAACTTCAGCCGATCTGGCATTTGTCACCCCTTCCGAGGCCACTTCAGGACGATCACCCGTCTCTTGGTGCTTCGGATCTGCCCCGGAAGGCATCACCTAACACCACGTCCATCCACAACCAAGGTCAAGGAGCCGCGCACCCACAGCCTCCCCACACCATCGAGTACCCCACGAAATTGTTAAAAATCGAAAGCGAAATTTTTTAAAAACCAACAACGTCGCGAGGATCCTTTCCGATGCACCTTCAGCCGATCTGGCGTTTGTCACCCCTTCCAAGGCCACTTCAGGACGATCACCCGTCTCTTGGTGCTTCGGCTCTGCCCCGAAAGGCATCACCTAACACCACGTCCATCCACAGCCAAGGTCGAGGATCCGCGCACCCACAGCCTCGCCACACCATCGAGTACCCCACGAAATTGATAATTATCGAAAGCCATCCTTTTGGAAAACGATATTGAAAAAATATCAAAAGCCGTCTTTTTAAAAACCGGTGCCAGCAACATTTGTGAGGGGATCCTTTACGGTGCGCCTTCAGCCAGTTTGGTGTTGGGTTACCCCCACCTTGGTCACATCCGGACGATCACGCATCCCTTCGTGTTGCGGTTCCGCCCCAGAAGGCATCACCTAACACAACGTCCATCAATAACCAAGGTCAGGGAAGCGCACCCATAGCCTCGACACCCCTTGGAAAATCCCCACAAAAACGAACCCATCCGATGCCCGCATTTTTCCCCGGGCCCACCTCCAGGGCCCACCCGGGCCCGCCCGTGCCCGGGCCCGCCCGTGCCCGGGCCCACGGAGTCGATCGGTCGGAAGATGACCCGATCGAGTCACCTACCATGCCGTGGGCATGGTCGGTGTGCAATGTTGGGGATCATTGCATGGGGTAGGGGGGGGCATGACCATGGTGCACCAGGCGTGGCACCAGGTCAGGGTCAGGCTGGCACCTCTCCCCCCCCTATAATAGCTTAATATGCAAAGACCCATTTTCCAGCACAAGACATCCTTTTTGCTGGGGAGACATACTCTTTTTTTCCAACCTAGAGGTCGAATTTTGGCCTGATTTTTTGCAGGGTTGCTTATAAAAATGGGAGCTAGGGGATGAAAAATTTACAGAATTTTTCACCATACCATTTTTTTTTTATAAATTTTCAAAGTGGAAAACCGAAACAATTCCCGAAAAATGGAAAATGGGTCTAGGCATCGAATTTTGAGCTGATTTTTTGCAGGCACACTACTTATATTATTCCCAAGGTGTCCACCAAGTTTCGTGGCATTTCATGAAGGTGGTGATTTTTTATGATTTTTCAACCGAAATCAGGAATATGCGACAGTTCGACGATAAGGAACCTAGGCTACAAATTGATTTTTGACCTGAATTTTTGCAGGCACTCTTGCTATATTATTTCCAGCTTTACCTCCAAATTTCGTTGCATTTCATTGAGGGGTTGGAGTTTTAAGAAATTTTAGCCGAAATGTGGTATGCTAGCGTACTTAAACATGTGGTGGACCATGGATGACAGGTTTGCTTTTCCACCACGCCTTCTAAAAAGTCTAGGGGGGGGGTCAGGGGAATGCTCTCAAGCATGTGTCACAACATTTTCCCGTCGGTGCTCGGTGCATCTGCGACGTGTGCCCAGCACAGTGGTCGTGCACGAGCCACCCAAAATGAACCTCCATCTTCCGGCACCAGCACCTTCAGCCGGTCAGTGCCATGTGCACCAGACCCTTGCAACCTTGGTTCCTTTCCGCACCGACCGAGCCAAGTCAGGAATCTGGTGCACCAGACCGAGCCATGTCAGGAATCCGGGGCACCACACGGAGCCAAGTCAGGATTCTGGTGCACCAGACCGAGCCAAATCATGAATCCGGCGCACCACACCGAGCCAGGTCAGGAATCTGGTGCACCAGACCATGCCAGGTCAGGAATCTGGTGCACCAGACCGAGCCAAATCATGAATCTGGTGCACCAGACCATGCCAGGTCAGGAATCTGGTGCACCAGACCGAGCCAAATCATGAATAAAGAGC
>JAPCYP010000321.1:0-77060 GCA_035048595.1 Echinosophora koreensis | reverse complement strand
AGGTCGAAATGCCGGACCCAAAGGTAAAATCGAAATGAGTTGACCTAAGCTAAAAATCGACCGAGTTAGGGTCGAAATGCCAGACCCAAAGCGGTACAAGCATAAAGCTTTAAAAGGTTAAAAGAGCTAAAATTCACTGAGTTAAGGTCGAAAATGTGAGCCTAAAAAAGCAACAAACGCTAAAATTTAAAGGCCGAGCTTTTACGCTCAAGGCGCCACGCGCAAAACTAAGCAAAGTTGGAAAAAACCGAGCTTCACCCGGTAAAGAACTTTGAAAAAGCAGTAAGAAGCTAAGAACTATACGAGCTAAGAAAAACTTAGAAAAAAAATATTCCAAGTTATCAAAAGAAAAACTTGGAAATTTTTCAATTAAGCAAAAAGGAAAAAATCAAGTTACGATATGAAGGCAGGTGCAAAATTTTATTAATAACTTAAGGGGACAAAAGCCCAGTACAAAAAAGGGGTCACGACCCAAAAAAGCAAAATTACATGAAAATTTTTCCAAGTTACTCATGGGCATCCCCAGGAGCAACTGTTTCATTAGGAGCCGAAGTGGAGACATTGTCATTAGGCGAAGAAGCACCCAAGGTTGGATCAGGAGTAAACCTGCCTGCCACCTTCGTTCAAGCCTCCCTCCTCGGCAACTTGCTTCCTCGGACTTCTCCTTCTTGGATCTTCCTCTTCTTCATCATCAAGCTCGAACAACGGAACCAAGGACTCCGTCTTTGTTGAAGTCCTTGTCCACATCAGCTTGGAAGAAGTAGGAGCATCAGGGTTGAGGCAACTCAAGCTGCTTCACAGCACGAGAAAACCCTTTGAACATGCTTTCGCATGATGCGGTCCAGAAGCCTCGTCTAGGTCTACTTGGAGCTGGCAGTTGGCCTCCTTTTCAGGCTTCCAAAGACTCTTGAGCCTGCGTCAAGGCAACACGGGAGTCTTACGCGGTGTTTTGAAGGTTGGTTTTTTCTGACTTCTCCTTGTCCAACTTGGACTGAAGAAACAGCTTGAACTCTTTCAAGCTCGGCTTGCCGGAGCCTTCAGCTGCCCGATAACTCGGCCTTGTTCTTCACACTTGGAAATGGCCTGCGATAGTTCATCGCGAACTCGCAGAGCACGGGCAGCATCGGCCATCATCACTTCCATTTTCTTGGTGTTCTCAGCGAGTTGCCGACTCCAGAAGCGGGTAATGGAAAGCAATACACAATGCATAAGCCAGCAGCGGCCTCCATACTCTCATCAGGGCCCTGCCTCCAGCATTGAAAGCCGAGCATCGGCGGGCTTTCTGTACTTGGCCATCAATGATGTGGACCGAGGTTACAATCGTTATTCCAAAGAGAAGCCGTAACCCGGGTTACAGTTGCCGTTGTAACACTTTTGTACTCAAGGTAGAATTGGCTTACTATAGGACCTTTGCGGATTCTACTCTCAACAGAGGATCCTCTTTCGGCCACCGGGAACAGGGGAGAGGTACTTCTTCGAATCTCGGTCGGGCCATCTGGACGAACCCTTTGAGAAGGCGTGGGCTAGGATCCGATGCCTCAGCAACTTTTTGCTTCTTCCCCATTCGGTCGGCAGCAAGGGCAGATCCACCGGCTAGGTGAGCTGACTTCTTAATCAGTGCATTGTAATTGAAACTTGCCCCATCATCACTGCAAGAAAGAAATCAGTCAGATTGTCATAAGGATGTGGTTAAAAGTTTGCAAAAAACAGAAGGGCCTACATACAATCAAAGTCGGCCCGACGAGGGGAAGAGGTCGGCAGTTTTTAAAAAGTTTATACAAGGCAGGGGCCGAGGGTAAAGCTTAAGAAGCGCAACTTCGGCTAGTTCTTGATCAGTCATACAACCGATGTCGAACCCGCGAAATTTCGACGGGTGTGATTGCCAATAAAAGGGAAATCTGGGTTTCCCATCAGTGTTCAAAAAAGGCAGATTCATTCCCATCAGTAGGTCGGATTTTGAAGAAATCCGACTTAAAAAAATTGTAAGAGATCTTTGTAAAGGCCAATAATGCCTTTTCTCTCAAGTCCGCTGAGGGAGATCCATCCGATTCGATCCCCAAACCGAACCTTATAGAAGTACAAGAAACTTCGGTGCAGTGGCCTCCATTCCAACTTGCCTACACAAAATCTGGAAAGCTCTCATGAAGGCCCAGCTGTTGGGATGAAGCTGAGTAGGGGCAACGTTTCATAACCCGTAGCACATCACATTCAAAATGGGTTGAAGGGAAAAGAGATGCCAATTTTGGTCGAATAGGGTAATACACATAGGTAAAAGGGTGTTTCAACGGGACAAAGGTTTCAAAAAAACGTGTTCATCATCTGAACATGGGAGACAACGGAAAATGTGGGGAGTGGGGGACAAATTTGCTCTGAACAGAACGAAGGAGAACCAAACTCCTGAAGTTTGAAAAGAAAGCTCCAACCTCATGCCTGAACCCAAAAATACCCAGGGATGGTGATGTCTGGGATGGGTTCCTTCGGAACCCCTTAAGGCATGCCTGGCGGTGCGGTGGCAATGTCTTTTTCTTTTTTTTTTTTTTTTTTTTTGGGAGGGGTGTGGGGGGGTTTTTTTTTTTTTTTTTTTGTCCCTGGCTTTTTTTTTTGGGTGGCTTTGGGTGGCTGGACTGAGGGGCAGTAGAGCTACTTTTCCCAGAGGAGGAAGATGTTGCTTCATCTGGGTTACCCTCATTACCTTTCGAAGGAGGGGGGAAAGGAGAAGGAGAAACCCCAATAGGGTTAATCAAGATTCAACGATTTTTGAAAACGTCCGATGAAAACACTTTGGGAAACCTCAAACGAATGCTCCATGGTACAGACAGCTTATAAATTGAAAGAAAACAAAGGGGAAGTGATGGAAGCAGGGGCGTACCTGGAGACAGAAGTTAAATTGCAGAAGGATTCAGAGAACACAGAAACTTCAAGAGAGAAAATGTGAGTATGAGGGCAAAGCGAAACATCTGGCCTCCGGAAACTCTACAATTTATAGGAGGACAACGTGTAGAAAATTCAAGCGTTACTGTTGAGGCTAATAATGAAACGCACCGTGTGAGGAGAAGGGAAAAGTCTCTTCAAAACCGGAATAAGGTTCGGCACACCTATCATGGAGTAGCACGTGGCAAGGACATCGGAATGCACGATGGCCACGTAAGAAGGTTTTAAAGGCGCAATGGCAGAGAGGATTTCGGAAGTTGGACCAAAGAGGCCACGTGTCACAAGCAAAAATGGTCTTGAGAGTAGGCATAACGTCTCTTTTTATCTCGGTGACTGAGAAACTGACGTCACAAGAAAAGAGGACATGACCGTTCCTATCTCAGGTCAGCTCGGCTCCTTCAATAAAGCTTTCAAGGCTTATAAAGCTTAAAGCTTGGGGGGCATTATATATGAGCTGAGGGGGTGCATGAGCCGAGGTATAAAACTCCGGCCAAACAAACCCATCAACCCGAGATAGTTGCGAACTGATATGTGAATGAAAAACAAGGCAATATGTTAAGCTAGGCCAACTGAGGCCCACGAGCTCATAAGTTGGTAGAGGTACAATATTGGGTCACCAGAAGCATGGTAAAAAGGAAAACGAAAACCTAAGCCAGGTACTCAGAAATATTTTCAAAAGACTAAGCTCGGCTTCTGTCATGAAATCTTTTTCGCTCTTTTTGTAGCTCGAAGCTGGGGGGGACTTGTGTACTGGCCGAGGTTGTAAGCTCGGCCGCCGGAAGCTCGGAAGCATAACTACTTTCACGATACACTTATCTAAAACTCAGCTAAAAAACCTATCTTAGATAAGAGATAACTCTTATCAGTGGAAAGGGAGGGGAGTTGAGTTAAAAAGATAAGTGATAAGTGATACGAGATAAACTTAGATTCCTACAAATATAGGATCGCGTTTACTCCTTTCCTCCCCTATAACAAGGAGGAAGAGTCTAAGAGAATAGACACTTTAACTTTTACTACGAGCTTGGTGTTCTCTCTTAAGCGTATTAGAGGTCCCGGTTGTGATCAAGAGACTATCAATAAGTCCATTGCCCACCGAAGTACATCAGATACAAGATTAAGAGATTGATGCACCACGTGATCAAGGGTTGAACACATCAACTACGTTTGGCTTTGATTCCCGTTGGGATACGTAGGGACCGGAACATAAAACATTATGTCAAGTCATGGTCTAAAACAACCCCCAACGTTCATCCTTGATCTAACGTTTACGGAGAGATTCCGGCAACTCGGAATTTCGGCAGGGAAACATCTTATTTGGAATATTCCACATGGAAGATCTTCATCCATCATTAATTTTTTTTCATTACAATTTTATAGGTGCGAAGTAATTCACCGGCTTCGCCGATGACTAATATCCACAGGAGAACCTAGCTGACCACTGTAGTGGCATCTTCCTATCTTCAACCACGTTTTTTTCATCTAACAACCCTATTATTTTTTTCGAGTAAATTTGGTACCTCAATTTTTGAAAGTTTATAAAATTAGTCCCTCACCAATTTCTATCAATTTGAGTCCTACATAGCAAATCTGGTGGACAACATGACAAGTTCAAACTAGATTTATTAATTATATTAAATAATTATTATTATATTTTAAAGAGTAAAAACCCAAAGTGGTCCCTCAAATTTTCAAGTAGAACAGTTTGCTCCTGAAAAAAAATAAAGGAGCAATTGGGTCCCCAAATTTCAAAACGGGGGACAATTGGTCCTTACGGAGGGACCAGAACGTCCCCCGTTATGAAATATGAGGACCAAATTGTCTCCCGTTTTGAAATTTGGAGGACCAAATTGTCCTTTATTCTTTTAAGGGACTAAACTGTCCTACTGAAAAATTTGAGGGACCACTTTGGGTCTTCACTCTATTTTAAACTAAAGAATTACAAAAAAAAAGACCATTTTCAGATTTCAATGTTAATCCTTCGTCAACAGTACCGTCTTCTTTTGTTCAAAAAAAAAAAACACAAAAAACAGTATGTTTCCAGGCCTCAGACCCCCTACAGGACCTAAATAGCCTTATATGTGCTAATAGATAAATTGCCGTGTTCTCACAAAACATGCTCAAAAACCCTCCATTTCTGTTCTTCTCTTTTAGCTGCTCAAAATGGAGGAGAGAAATATTAGGGCAACAAAAATCGCTCGCTGAAAAATGGATACTCAACCCTCTTCCCAGTCCACCCCTCACCCAATAGCAGGCGATGGGGTTACGAACAGAGTACAGAAAAAGGATTGCACATCTCTCTACCATGTGTGACACATACCTTCTTCAATCCTCACAACCAACCCTTGAAGCCTGCTTATCAGATACCCCCCGCTAATACAACCTCTTCCTCCCCTCCCCCTCACCCTCCTCGTGTGTCGTGCCTTTCTTGTATTACCGAGACTACATACCGCTCACTATACCGACCCTTTAATGATATACATATCTTCCTGCTCTGCGCCAGACCACACTCATCTCTTCACCACCCTCCCTAGAAACATCACTCTTCCGTGCCTCAACTCCTTTAAGCTCTCCCTATTCTTCAGCTATCGACCAAAGCTATTCCTCCTTCCGCAGACCTTCGCTATATTTGATTCCTCCTCATTCGTCCCGATGGACTCATGAAGCCTCGACTCACGCCGCCGAGGCATCCCCCTCACACCCCACTTCTTATTCTTCCTTTCCTACCCGCTGACCCCGCCCTACAACACCATACGTGATCCTCCGCAGCCACATCACACTCCAGACTCCTGAGACCTCATATACAATTCCCGAGCTCACTCTTAAGCGCCACCGATCTGTTCTCTACTACTCCTCTACTCTCTATGACCTCTTTCTAGCCTACCCATACCTGGTTTCTTTACTGAAGCGTTTTTCGCTGGTGACTCAAAACCCATTTCAGCGAGGCATCAACCTTCCCGCCCCTGCCTAATTGACTCCACACATAATCACTGTCAAGATTTGTGTAGAGCAGCTAGCAAAAACCCAGAGATAAAGTGTCTAAGAACACGTATGAGACACTCAGCCCTCCCTAGCTTCTGGACTCGTTTTTTGATTAGTCTTTTGTGAGGAATCTACGGGCAATTTATTACTATTATGCACATATATAAGGAATCTAATTATAGGGTCACTGTGAGGGGGTCTGAGGCCTGGAGAAGACGATACTGTTTTTGTTTTTTTTTTTTTTTTTGAAACAAAAGAAGACGGTACTGTTGGAGAAGGGATTAACATTGAAATCTGAAAATGGGTCTTTTTTTTTGTAATTCTTTAGTTTAAAATAGAGTGAAGACCCAAAGTGGTCCCTCAAATTTTTCAAGTAGGACAGTTTAGTCCCTGAAAAGAATAAAGGACAATTTGGTCCTCCAAATTTCAAAACGGGAGACAATTTGGTCCTCATATTTCATAACGGGGGACGTTCTGGTCCCTCCGTAAGGACCAAATTGTCCCCCGTTTTGAAATTTGGGGGACCAAATTGTCCTTTATTTTTTTCAGGGACCAAACTGTTCTACTTGAAAAATTTGAGGGACCACTTTGGGTTTTTACTCTTTAAAATATAATAATAATTATTTAATATAATAAATAAATCTAGTTGAACTTGTCATGTGTCACCAGATTTGCTATGTAGGACTCAAATTGATAGAAATTGGATGGAGGGACTAATTTTATAACTTTCAAAAAATTGAGGGACCAAATTTACTCGAAAAAAAATAATAGGGTTGTAGATGAAAAAAACGTGGTTGAGATAGGAGATGCCACTAAAGGTGGTCAGCTAGGTTCTCCTGTGGAGATTAGTCATCGGCGAAGCCGGTGAATACTTCGCACCTATAAAATTGTAATGAAAAAAAATTAATGATGGATGAAGATCTTCCATGTGGAATATTCCAAATAAGATGTTCCTGCCAAATTCCGAGTTGCCGGAATCTCGCCGTAAACGTTAGATCAAGGATGAACGTTGGGGGTTGTTTTAGACCATGACTTGACAGAATGTTTATGTTCCGGTCCTACGTATCCCAACGGGAATCAAAGCCAAACGTAGTTATGTGTTCAACCCTTGATCACGTGGTGCATCAATCTCTTAATCTTGTATCTGATGTACTTCGGTGGGCAAGGACTTATTGATAGTCTCTTGATCACAACCGGGACCTCTAATACGCTTAAGAGAGAACACCAAGCTCTAGTAAAAGTTAAAGTGTCTATTCTCTTAGACTCTTCCTCCTTTTATAGGGGAGGAAAGGAGTAAACCGATCCTATTTTGTAGGATCTAGTTTATCTCTTATCACTTATCACTTATCTTTTTAAACTCAACTCCCATCCCTTTCACTGATAAGAGTTATCTCTTATCTAAGATAAGGTTGTTAGCTGAGTTTTTAGATAAGTGTATCGTGAAAGTAGTTATGCTTCCGAGCTCGGCGGCCGAGCTTACAACCTCGGCCAGTACACAAGTCCCCCCAAGCTTCGAGCTCAAAAAGAGCGAAAAAGATTTCATGACAGAAGCCGAGCTTGTCTTTTGAAAATATTTCTAAGTACATGGCTTAGGTTTTCGTTTTCCTTTTTACCATGCTTCTGGTGACCAATATTGTACCTCGACCAACTTATGAGCTCGGTGGCCTCAGTTGGCCGAGCTTAACATATTGCCATTGTTTTTCATTCACATATCAGTTCGCAACTATCTCGGGTTGATGGGTTTGTTGGCCGAGTTTTATACCTCAGCTCATGCACCACCTCGGCTCATATATAAGCCCCCCAAGCTTTAAGCTTTATAAAGCGTGAAAGCTTTATTGAAGGAGCCGAGCTGACCTGAGATAGGAACGGTCATGTCAATCTTTTCTTGTGACGTCAGTTTCTCAGTAACCGAGATGAAAAGAGACGTTATGCTACTCTCAAGACCAGTTTTGCTTGTGACACGTGGCTCTTTGGTCCAACTTCCGAAATCTACTCTGCCATTGCCCATTTAAAACCTTCTTAAGTGGCATCGTGCATTCCGATGTCCTTGCCACGTGCTACTCCATGATAGGTGTGCCGAACCTATGCCGGTTTGAAGAGACGTTTCCCTTCTCTCACACGGTGCGTGTCATTATTAGCCTCAACAGTAACGCTTGAATTTTTTAAACGTTGTCCTCCTATAAATTGTAGAGTTTCCGGAGGCAGATGTTCGCTTGCCCTCATACTCACATTTTTCTCTTGAAGTTTCTGTGTCTCTGAATCCTTCTGCAATTTAACTTCTTCTCCAGGTACGCCCCTGCTTCCATCACTTCCCCTTTGTTTCTTTCAATTTATAAGCTGTCTGTACCATGGAGCCTTCGTTTGAGGTTTCCCAAAGTTTTTCATCGGACGTTCAAATCGTGGAATCTGGGATTAACCCTATTGGGGGTTCTCCTTCTCCTTCCCCCCTCCTTCGAAAGGTAATGAGGGTAACCCAGATGAAGCAACATCTTCCTCATCTGGGGGAAAGTAGCTCTACTGCCCCTCAGGCCACCATGGTGCCACCGCACCGCAGGCATGCTTCAAGGGTTCCGAAGGAACCCATCCCAGACATCACCATCCCTGGGTATTTTTGGGTCAGGCCTGAGGTTGGAGCTTTCTTTTCAAACTTCAGGAGTTATGGTTCTCTTCGTTCTGTCAAGAGCAAATTGTCCCCCACTCCCCACATTGTCCGTTGTCTCCCATGTTCAGATGATGAAACACGTTTTTTTGAAACCTTTTCCCGTTGAAACACACTTTACCTATGTATATAAAACCCTATTCGACCAAATTGGCATCTCTTTTCCCTTCACCCAGTTTGAATGTGATGTGCTACGGGTTATGAACGTTGCCCCTACTCAGCTTCATCCCAACAGCTGGGCCTTCATGAGAGCTTTCCAGATTTTGTGTAGGCAAGTTGGAATGGAGGCCACTGCACCGAAGTTCTTGTACTTCTATAAGGTTCGGTTTGGGGATCGAATCGGATGGATCTCCCTCAGCGGACTTGAGAGAAAAGGCATTATTGGCCTTTACAAGAGCTCTTACAAGTTTTTTAAGTCGGATTTCTTCAAAATCCGACCTACTGATGGGAATGAATCTGCCTTTTTTGACACTGATGGGAAACCCAGATTTCCCTTTTATTGGCAATCACACCCGTCGAAATTTCGCGGGTTCGACATCGGTTGTATGACTGATCAAGAACTAGCCGAAGTTGAAGCTCTTAAGCTTTACCCTCGGCCACTGCCTTGTGGTAAACTTTTAAAACTGCCGACCTCTTCCACTCGGCGGGCCGACTTTGATTGTATGTAGCCCTTCTGTTTTTGCCAAAACTTTACCACATACTTATGACAATCTGACTGATTTCTTTCTTGCAGTGATAATGGGCAAGTTCAATTACAAGGCACTGATTAAGAAGTCGGCTCACCTAGCCGGTGGATCGGCCCTTGCTGCCGACGTAAAGGGGAAGAAGAAAAAAGTTGCTGAGGCTTCGGATCCTAGCCCACGCCTTCTCAAAAGGGTTCGGCCAGATGGCCCGACCGAGATTCGAAGAAGTACCTCTCCCTTCCCGGTGGCCGAAGAGGATCCTGCTGTTGAGAGGAGAATCGGCAAAGGTCCTATAGTAGCCAATTCTACCTTGAATACAAAGTGGTACAACGGCAACTGTAACCCGGGTTACGGCTCTCTTTGGAATAACGATTGTAACCTCGGTCCACTCATTGATGGCCAAGTACAGAAGCCCGCCGATGCTCGGCTTTTGCTGGAGCAAGGGCCTGATGAGAGTTATGGAGGCCGCTGCTGCTTATGCATTGTGTATTGCTTCCATTACCCGCTTCTGGAGTCGGCAACTCTCTGAGAACACCAAGAAAATGGAAGTGATGAGGGCCGATGCTGCCCGTGCTCTGCGAGTTCGCGATGAACTATCGCAGGCCATTTCCAAGTGTGAAGAACAAGGCCGAGTTATCGGGCAGCTGAAGGCCCGGCAAGCCGAGCTTGAAAGAGTTCAAGCTGTTCTTCAGTCCAAGTTGGACAAGGAGAAGTCAGAAAAAACCAACCTTCAAAAAACCGCGGAAGACTCCCGGGTTGCCTTGACGCAGGCTCAAGAGTCTTTGGAAGCTGAAAAGGAGGCCAACTGCAAGCTCCAAGTCGACCTAGACGAGGCTCTGGACAGCATCATGCGAAAGCATGTCAAAGGGTTTTCTCGTGCTGTGAAGCAGCTTGAGTGCCCTCAACCCTGATGCTGACTTTTCCCAAGCTGATGTGGACAAGGACTTCAACAAAGACGGAGTCTTGGTTCCGTTGTTCGAGCTTGAGGATGAAGAAGAGGAAGAGCAAGAAGGAGAAGCCGAGGAGCAAGTTGCCGAGGATGAAGGTGGCAGCAGGGTTACGCCTGATCCAACCTTGGGTGCTTCTTCGCCTAATGACAATGTCTCCACTTCGGCTCCTAATGAAACAGTTGCTCCTGGGGATGCCCATGAGTAACTTGAAAAAATTTCATGTAATTTTGCTTTTTTGGGTCGTGCCCCCTTTTTTGTACTGGGCTTTTGTCCCTTAAGTTATTAATAAAATTTTGCACTGCCTTCATATCGTAACTTGATTTTTCTTTTTTGCTTACTTGAAAAATTTCCAAGTTTTTCTTTTGATAACTTGGAATATTTTTTCTAAGTTTTTCTTAGCTCGGATAGTCTTAGCTTCTTCTGCGTTTCAAAGTTCTTTACCGGGTGAAGCTCGGTTTTTCCAACTTTGCTTAGTTTTGCGCGTGGCCTTGAGCGTAATAAGCTCGGCCTTTAAATTTTAGCGTTGTTTTCTTTTTTAGGCTCGACATTTCGACCTTAACTCAGTCAATTTTAGCTCGTTTAACCTTTTAAAGCTTATGCTTGTACCGCTTTGGGTCTGGCATTTCGACCCTAACTCGGTCGATTTTAGCTTGGTCAACTCATTTCGATTTTACCTTTGGGTCCGGCATTTCGACCTCAACTCGGTCAATTTTAGCTCGGTCAACCCTTTTAGGTTCTGACTTTACCTTTGGGTCTGGCATTTCGACCTCAACTCGGTCGATTTTAGCTCGGTCAACCCTTTTAGGCTCTGACTTTACCTTTGGGTCTGGCATTTCGACCTCAACTCGGTCGATTTTAGCTCGGTCAACCCTTTTAGGCTCTGTATGTAAAAAACAAGTGAATTTTTAGTCCTGTAAAACGGACTTTATTCATTTATTTTCTCAGGCATGCCTCATTAGAACCTTCCTGGCAAAAACCACATGGGAAAAAGACCAGGGTAGGAAAAAGAGTACATTACCTAACTTTACATTACTTAACTAAAATAAAACTTGAGATGAAAAGTGTTCCAAGTTCTTGGAACAGCCTTCCCTGATAACTCTTCTAGCCTATAAGCACCATTTCCAAGATTTTCAACTATTCTGAATGGGCCAGACCAGTTTGCTGCGAGCTTGCCTTCTCTGGAGTCCTTTCTTGCATCATTTTGCAATCTTAGTACTAGGTCTCCTTGAACAAACTCTCTTGGTCGCAACTTTGAGTTGTACTTCCGAGTTGCCTTCTGCTTGCATAGTTCTTCCCTGATCTTTGCTTCATCTCGGACTTCTTCAACCATATCAAGCTCAACTCGGATTTCTTCTTCATTTTTGCTTTGGTCATGATGCTGCCTTCTGAAAGAAAGTTCGCCAAGCTCAACTGGAATCATTGCATCAGTTCCATAGGTTAACCTGAACGGCGTTTCTCCTGTTGATGACTGTGGTGAGCAATGATACGACCAGAGGATGCTCGGTAATTCTTTAGCCCATGCTCCTTTTGATTGGCCCAACCTTTTCTTGAGCTCGTTCAGAATGACTTTGTTAGCTGCCTCTGCCTGACCATTTGTTTGTGGGTGCTCAACCGAGGTCACCTTATGCTTGATTTCCGAGATTGGAGTAGAATTCTTTAAGACCTTTGTCCGTGAATTGCTTTCCATTGTCAGTGACAATCGCATAAGGTAGGCCATGTCGGCATATGATGTTTCTCCATACAAAACTCTGGACTTTTTTAGCTGTTATAATAGCTAATGGCTCGGCTTCAATCCATTTAGTGAAATAATCCACTCCTACCAGCAAGAACTTCACTTGGCCTTTGGCAACAGGGAAAGGGCCCACAATGTCCATCCCCCACATAGTGAAGGGCCAAGGTGACAGCATTGAATGGAGCTCTTCTCCTGGAACTCGTGATACAGTAGCAAACTACTGACAAGGATCACATTTGTTAGTCCATGAAGTACAATCTGATCTCATGGTCGGCCAATAGAAGCCTGCTCGCAGAACCCGAGCTGCTAGGGATCGGCCACCAGAATGCATTCCACATATTCCTCTATGCATCTTGTCCATTACATACTCGGATTGTTCCTTGGTTATGCATTTCAATAAAGGCATGGAAAATCCTCTTCTGTACAGCTCTCCATCTCAGATAGTGTAATAACAAGACTTCAGACGAATTTTCTTTGCTTCTTTGGGATCAGCAGGTAACTTGTCCGAGGTCAGGAATTCCCAGAATGGCATCATCCAGCCTCGATCATAGTGCTCGGTGATCAATACCTCGGTACTTTTTATACTCGGTTCAGGGAGATTTTCCTGAATGAAGGTTTTTAGCTGGCCAGTTCTCTTGGTGCTAGCCAACTTGGACAACAGGTCGGCTCTAGCATTTTCCTCCCGAGGTATATGCTCAATAGTGAAGTTGTGAAACTCTGAAATTAAACTATTGACTTTGCACAAGTACCTGGTTAATTGAGGATCCTTTGTTTGATAACCCCCGAAACTTGTCCTGTTACAAGCTGTGAGTCACTTCGGCACTTCAATCCTTTGACTCCAACCTCTTTAGCTAATATCAGCCCGGCAATAAGAGCTTCATATTCTGCTTGGTTGTTTGATGCATTGAACCCAAACTTCAAGGACTGCTCTAGGATAAGGTTATCTGGGCCTTCGAGGATTATTCCAGCCCCGCTTCCTTTTAAATTTGATGATCCATCTACATATAGAAGCCAATTAACGGGTTCGGGACTTGGCTTTGAAGAGAGCTCGGCAATGAAGTCGGAGAGACATTGGGCTTTCATTAGTCCCCTCGGTTCATACTGTAAACCGAACTCTGATAGTTCTACTGACCAAGCTATCATTCGTCCCGCCAGATCGAGCTTTCGAAGCACTTGTTTAATTGGATGATCTGTTTTGACTATCACTTGGTGCGACTGGAAATAAGGTCTTAGCCTCCGAGCTGCCATTACCAAAGCGAGGGCGAGCTTTTCAATTACTTGGTACCGTGTCTCTGCATCTTTCAAGATTCTACTGATGTAATACACTGGCATCTGTTGCTTCTCTTCCTCCTGGATGATTACTGCACTGATTACGTAATCATTGACAGATAAGTACAGATACAGATCCTTACCGAGATCGGGCCGAGTTAGAATCGGAGGTGAGGTGAGAAACAATTTCAGTTCTTCAAAACCCTTCTCACACTCCTCGGTCCAAACAAATTCCTTGGGTTTCTTCAAGAGTTGGAAAAATGGTCTGGCCTTTTCAGTTGATTTGGGGAGGAACCGAGATAAGGAGGCTAATAGGCCTGCTAGCCTCTGTATTTCTTTGACAGTTTGCGGACTCCGCATTTCAATGACAGCTTTACACTTATCTGGGTTGGCCTTAATCCCTCTGTGTGTTAGCATGTATCCCAGGAACTTTCCTTCTTGCACACCGAAAGAACATTTTTCAGGGTTCAACCTCATGTTGTATTTTCTGAGTTGGGCAAAGATTTCCTCCAAGTCGGCAGGGTGTTGTTTTGGGTCATCAGACTTTACCACCATATCATCAACATAAACCTCTAGATTTTTTTCGATCTGATTAAGAAACACTTTGTCCATGAGCCTCTGATATGTTGCACCAGCATTTTTTAAACCGAAGGGCATTACCCGGTAGCAGTAGTTTGCCCCCTCGGTCATAAACGCCGTTTTCTCTTCATCCGGTGGATGCATTTGTTGGAACCAAAATAATTTGGATTAAATAATCTCTAGGTTTTGATGTTAACAATGAGAATTAAATTTGTGTAGCAAAGTGTTAATGCTTTGAATCTAACAAGTGCCTTTAGTCTTAAAGAAATCTCTGTTCTTATTAGTTAAAATGTTAAGTCTATTCTCTTTGCAAATCTGCATCCATATATTTTATATTGAATATTTTATACTGAAAGAGTGGTCGAGTCCACTCTATCAAGGATCTCCCTTTAACTCAAGTGCCACGTCAGTGGACGAGCGCTTGAATGTTTCCAGTGGACGGAGAATTTCTTTTCTTGTAGACGTGAGCTTCTCTCAAATAATAACCTTAGTTTTCTATTGCCACGTCACTGGATGGAGATTTTAAATGTCTCAAGTACTGGCAAGACCGATGTTTTAAGTAGACGAAGTTTTGGTTGCCACGTCAGTGGACGGAGCCTTAAAACTCTCCTTACTTACCTTGCCTTTGCTTTCGTTTGTTGGACGAAGAATTTTAAGCATTTATACCAATCTGAACCAAAGCGAATTTATTTCTTATGATTGATATTCATTTCATTTATAATGGTTCTTCTCATTTTCTATTAACGGTTCTTATTGCCTTGTTTCAATGAGAGAGACATAGTACAAATAAGGAATTGCAAAAAGCAGAATAGTACAATGCAAAATGTTGTGTACCCTGTCACCTTTTACGCTGAAATAGCTGGAACTTGTACAAGGAAGGCAAAACTGTTTTTCAAGCTGCTTTTGCTCAGAGGTGTGCCATTTCATGCAAGAATTTGTCACATAGTACAAAGGCCACGAGCAAGCTGAGTCTCAACGGATATTTACTTGGTTGACTCTATTACTAAACGGAAAATTCAAAAACAACCGTTGATGATGCTGAAGAGAAGATCAAGGACCCTATAAATAGAAGACTACAGCTTTTGAAGAAATAACTTTTGCGCATACAAAGAAATCTCAAGAAATCTCTTGCGAGCAAAAATTCTCTTATTCATTCAAAAAGCAAAAGTCTGTAATATCATAGTTTGAATATTGCTATAATATTCATCTGATCTTAAACTTTCACATTCTCACACATAGTGAGTTAGAAGATCAAAGAAATCAAAAACTCTTTATTAGAGGTAGAGCCTGAAGAGGCTTGGTAAGAAATAAATACTTGTGAGCCTGGAGAGGTGTTGAATACTTGCTGTAATCTATTTGGAAAATAGTGGAGAAATCCTTCAAGTAGAAGGGACTGGACGTAGCTCTTGGTTGGAAGAGAGTGAACCAGGATAAAACATCTTGTGTGAATCTTCTAATCCCTTATCTCTTTGGTTTTACGTATTTATACTAACTGTGGGGATTTGAACTTGAATTTGTTATTCTTTCAAAAGACTGTTTTTCTGTGTGCTTTATTCTGCCTCTTTATCTTTGTGTGAGAAAATCTTTCTGAAAAGGTTGTTTTCAAAAAATATTAACAAACACAATTCAACCCCCCCTTCTTGTGTTTGCCTGTGTCAACTTCAGTTGGTATCAGAGCTCAGCCTCGAAAGGGTTGAGCATCTAACAAGTGCTGAGGAAGTACGATCCTACCACCATGGATGCAGAAGGACAAGCTATCAACAGACCTCCACTCTTTGATGGAACTGATTACGACTATTGGAAGAAGAGAATGATGGCCTTCCTAGATGCACAGAACCTAGACATCTGGGAACTGATAGAGAATGGCTATTTTGAGCCAAGAGGTGAAAATCAAGCAGTATTGGCTAGAGCAGATTGGAGTGTTGATCAAAAAGCCAAACATCAACTAAATCTCAAAGCCAAACATTACTTGATGTGTGCTATTACCAGATCAGAACATGATAAAGTTCACAGCTGCAACACAGCAAAGGAAATCTGGGATACACTGGCTCTCGCTCATGAAGGCTCATCACAAGTGAATGAGTCAAAGATAAGCATGCTGGTTCACCAGTATGAACTCTTCAAGATGACTGATCATGAGTCTATAGATTAGATGTTTGGAAGATTTCAAACAATAACAAACAGTCTCAGATCTCTAGGAAAAGTATATGAGAATAGAGATCATATCAGAAAGATTCTGAGAAGTCTCTCCAAGCAGTGGAGACCGAAGGTCACTGCTATTCAAGAAGCTAAGAATCTGAATACTCTCTCTCTGGAAGAACTTCTAGGATCATTAAAAGTTCATGAGCTTGAACTAAATGAGGAAGAAAATTCCAGAAAAGGAAAGTCCATTGCTTTAAAGGCAAAGAAAGCAAGTTCTTCAAAAGTCCTCAAAGCTGCTGAGTCTTCAGATGATGCTGAACCTTCAGACAGTGATGAAGGATCAGATGAAGATGAACTATCTTTCATCTCCAGAAAGATACAACATATGTGGAGAAGAAAAGGTAATTTCAAGAGAAAGCCATTCAACAAGAAATTTTCTAAGGAGAAATCAGACTCCAAAGAAAAAGGTCCATCTTTGTGCTTTGAGTGCAAAAAGCCAGGACATTTCAAAGCTGACTGTCCTGACCTAAAAGAGAAGAAGAAGTTCTTTAAGAAAAAGAAGGGCTTAATGGCTACATGGGAGGACTTGGACTTATCCTCATCAGATGAGGAAGAGGAAGCAGAGGAAGAGGCAAACATTTGCCTCATGGCTGACACATCATCAGAAAATGAGTACACTGATGATGATGAGGTAACAGATTCTGAACCTTCAACTCTCAAAAATGCCTTTGATGAATTACTGCATGACTCATCCATATTGTCTCATGAATACAAAAGTCTTAAAAAGAAGTTTGCAAAATTAACCAAAGAATATGATAGAGTCTGCATGGAAAAACAAAGTTTGTTTCAAGAAAATGATAAGCTGAAATCAGAGAATGTCAGTCTAACTGACAAATCTGAATGTGAGCCTGACAATTCTTGTGAAGTTGCAAAACTAAAACAAGATGTAAAATACTTGACAGACTCTCTGTCAAAATTGGTAGGAGGCTCAGATAAGCTTAGTCTTATCCTAAGGTATTCTAGGTCACCTTTTGATAAATCTGGCCTTGGTTATGACAATAAGAAGCATGAGGCATCTTACATTAAGTCAAAACCACCTATGCAGCAAAGAGCTTCAAAAGCTCCAGCTAGGTATGCGAAAACCAAATCAGGCCCATCCAACACCTTTTGTAAAGTGTGTGGAAAAAGTGGGCACTCTACATCTAGATGCATACATAACAGGCATGCCAGATATTCTCGTCCAAAGAAAACTAACATGAAAGGACCCAAGTCAGTTTGGGTACCTAAGGACAAGATAATACCTGTTGCAGATCTGCTTAACAACAGGAAAGAAACAAACATCCTAGTACTTGGACAGTGGATGCTCACGTCACATGACGGGAGAAAAGTATATGTTCCAAGACCTTAAACATAAGGATGGTGGCTGGGTGACATTTGGAGGAAATCAGAAAGGGAAGATCACTGGTATAGGTAAAATCGATAAACATCCTTTTCCCTCCATTGATAATGTTCTTTTAGTGAATGGTTTAAAACATAATCTTCTGAGCATAAGTCAATTATGTGACAGTGGATATGATGTTTCTTTTAATAAGAACATGTGTTATGTCAAGAAAAATGATGGATCAATCTTATTCACTGCTAAGAGGCAAAACAACTTATACAAAATTGACTTGGAGGACCTCTCAAATCAAAGTGTCTCATGTTTAGTGTCCATTGAAGATGAACGTTGGATTTGGCAAAAAAGGCTAGGTCATGCAAGCTTGAGATTAATCTCAAAGCTAAATAAGCATAACCTCGTGAGAGGATTACCAAACCTTAAATACAAATCTGATGCTCTCTGTGATGCATGTCAGAAGGGAAAACAAGTCAAAGGTTCTTTTGAATCTAAGAATATTGTAAGTACCAAGAGACCACTAGAACTGCTACACCTTGATCTTTTTGGTCCAACAAGGACTGGTTCTATCAGTGGTAAGAAATATGGTCTAGTCATTGTAGATGACTATACTAGATGGACATGGGTTATGTTCCTTGCTCACAAGGATAAGTCTTTCAAGGTCTTTTCTGTATTCTGCAAACGTGTACAGAATGAAAAAGGCATGAGTATAGCTTCAATTAGAAGTGACCATGGGGGAGAATTTGTCAATGAGCTATTCAATGAGTTTTGTGAAGAAAATGGAATTCAACACAACTTCTCAATACCAAGAACACCACAGTAAAATGGTGTGGTAGAGAGAAAGAACAGATCTCTTCAAGAGATGGCTAGGACTATGCTCAATGACAATTCTGTCCCTAAGCACTTCTGGGCTGAAGCTGTGAACACTGCCTGCTACATTCAGAACAGAATATACATTAGACCTATTCTGAGTAAGACTCCCTATGAATTGTGGAAAGGCAGAAAACCCAACATATCTTATTTTCATCCTTTTGGATGTAAATGTTATATTTTAAATACAAAAGATCAACTTGGTAAGTTTGATGCAAAGGTAGACAATGGAATTCTACTAGGATTTTCTGAAACCTCAAAAGGATTTAGAGTGTATAACTCAAGAACTTTAATAGTAGAAGAATCTATACATGTTAGATTTGATGACAAACAGCCTGATAAGAAACTATCAGAGCTAGATGAAAGTTTTGTAGATCTTGACTTAAACATCTCAGGAGAAACAAAAGAAGTTAAAACTGATGATCCAGTTGAAGACCCTTCTCATCAACCAGAAGCATCCACCTCTCAACAAGGCAATGATCAGAGAACTTGGCATTTCAAGAATTATCATCCACCGGATCAAATCATAGGAAATCCAAGCGATAAGCTAAGAACCAGATCAACCTTCAGAGAGGAAGAAGACTCTGCATTGGTCTCTGAATTGGAACCAAAGACTGTAGACGAGGCTCTGCTGGACAATGGTTGGATTTTAGCAATGCAAGAAGAGCTAAATCAGTTTGAGAGGAATGAAGTTTGGACTCTGGTAACCCTACCTAAGAATAAATCTGTTATAGGAACAAAATGGGTTTACAGAAACAAGCTTGACGAAAATGGTAAGGTTATAAGAAATAAAGCAAGATTGGTTGCACAAGGTTATTCTCAAGAAGAAGGTATAGACTATACTGAAACCTTTGCACATGTTGCAAGATTGGAAGCAATCAGAATTTTACTCTCATTTGCTGCACATCATAATATTATGCTTTTTCAAATGGATGTAAAAAGTGCTTTTTTAAATGGTTTTATCAATGAAGAATTTTATGTTATGCAACCTCCGGGTTTTGAGAGTGAAACCCAACCTGAACATGTATACAAGCTTAAGAAAGCTTTATACGGCCTAAAACAAGCCCCAAGAGCTTGGTATGATAGGCTAAGTTCTTTTCTAATGGTTAATGGCTTTGTCAGAGGAAAGGTTGATACAACCTTGTTTAGAAAATCAATTAATTCCAACTTCATAGTAGTACAGATCTATGTAGATGATATTATATTTGGTGCTACTAATGAATCTTTGTGCAAAGAATTCTCAAAGCTAATGCAGAAAGAGTTTGAAATGAGCATGATGGGAGAACTCAAATTCTTCCTTGGACTTCAAGTCAAACAATCTATGGACGGGGTGTACATCCATCAAACTAAGTACACAAAGGAACTTCTCAAAAAGTTTAAGATGGATGATTGCAAACCTATGAACACACCTATGCATCCCATGTCCATACTGAACAAAGATGATAAAGAGAAAAAGTTAGATCAGAAGGTATACAGAGGTATGATTGGATCTCTCTTATATCTAACTGCTTCTAGGCCTGATATAATGTTCAGTGTTTGCTTATGTGCTCGATTTCAATCTGATCCTAGAGAATCTCATTTATCAGCAGTTAAAAGAATTTTTAGATATTTAAAAGGCACTACTAATCTTGGTCTGTGCTTTAAGAAAGATGAAGATTACAGATTAGTTGGCTTTTGTGATGCTGACTATGCTGGAGATAGAATTGAAAGAAAAAGCACCAGTGGGGGATGTCACTTCATTGGAGCTAATCTAGTATCATGGTCAAGCAAAAGACAGAGTACCATTGCTCTATCAACTGCTGAAGCAGAATATATATCAGCTGCAAACTGCTGCTCACAACTTCTCTGGATTAAACACCAATTGGAGGACTACAATGTGTTTGTAAGTAGTATTCCACTAATGTGTGATAATAATGCTGCAATTAATCTGTCTAAGAATCCAATTCTTCATTCTAGGGCTAAGCATATAGAAATCAAACATCATTTTATCAGAGACTATGTGCAAAAAGGTTTTTTGATGTTCAATTTGTAGATACTGACCATCAATGGGCAGATATCTTTACTAAACCTCTTGCTGAGGACAGATTTATTTTTATCAGAAAACATCTTAACATGTTGTATGTGGTTTAATTTGGTATATGTATTGATTGCATGTTTTATCTGCGTGTCCACTGGTTTTGGCGTCCAGAGCACGTGTAGTCTACGCGTCCACTACTGTTGGTGTGCCGCGTCCACTACATATGTTTTTATGCGTCCACCCTCAATCTTTTGTGGACCCAATCTCACATACATTTGTTTTTAAAATATTTGCATCTTTATATATCTGAACTCTGTTATCTTAAAACGTTTGATTTTAATCATTTCCTTGCTGAGTCAGCTACTTCCATCAATCCCATCGTAACTTTTTACGGTCCCAATATACCAACGCCGTTTTTTTCACTAAAGTCTTGTCTAATCAATCTTTTCTTTTTGAATTTTCCTTGAAAACTGTTGGTATTCGGAAACTCTTTAAAGGTAACTCCTTTCCCTCTGAAAAACCTTTCGCTACTCTTCATCTTCGATAACTTCTCTCTGAAAGTTTTCGAAATCTCTTTTCTTCAAACCTAAACCTGTACTCAAGAACTCAACAATGGCTTCAACCTCAACTCCCAAGCCTGCCTATGTTACTGACATCATTAATATCGCTGTTGAACATCATTTTAACTTTGAAATTCTGTGTGAGTATAACTTGGATGTAAGCAAGTTCATCAACGCTGCTGGTTGGGATGGTTTGTTTCTGGAAAAGGTCTCGATTTATCCAGACTTAATAAGGGATTTCTGGAGGAAACCAACGATTATTAACACTGAGGTAGTAGGGTTTGTTCAAGGCAAGAAGATAACTGTTTCTGAGAAGACCATCTCTGATGCAATCGTTTGTGCTCAAGAGGGTTTGATCATGACAGAAAACTGGGAAGAAGATCTTGGTGGTATAGAAACCATCGCGGTTACACTGATGCGAGAAGATACAGTGAGGACTCACTCGTGGAAGTCATCTGAAATGAAGGATCACATCAGGATTCTTCATCAGATTTTGAACAAGGCAGTGCTTCATAAGGCAGGGTCTAAGGACAACCTTTCTGCCCTTCACAAGTTCTGTCTCTGCAACTTGGTCTATGAGACTAAAATAAACCTACCATGGATCCTGTTTCATCGCTTCAAGGATGCCATTGCAAACAGAGAAACCGCCTCCCACATCACCTTCTCTCATCTTCTGTCAAAAGTCTTCAAGCAGCAAGGCTTGTATGATTACTTAAATGCAAAGCCTCAAGAAGAACAAGACAAGATCTTTCGTTCGAAGGGGATGCAAGCTGCCATTTTTGGAAAGAGCAACCTAAGCAGCATGCATCTTGACACATACAAACTTGTTGAGATGTCAAAACAAGAGGAGAAAATGAAGATTAAGGAAGAAGCTGTTGAGGCCAACAATGCAGCTATTCTTGGTCTCAAGAGAGGAACTAAAAGGAAAACTGTGGCTGTCAGGAAGCCTGTTCCTAGAAGGCCTACCAGAGGCATTGTTATCAATGAGCCTGGGAATGAGGCTCCTCAACCTGTTCCTCGACCTGCTCCTAAGAGAGCTAGAAAGCTGGTTCTGCCTCAAGATGATGATGAAGATGACAATGTTCCTCTGGGAACAGTTTTAAAGAGGAAAGCAGCTGCTGTTGTTGATGCTGCTGCTGATGCTGCTGTGCCTACCAAGAGGAGGCAACCTGCAAGGAAAGCAAGAACTTTTGCAGCCTCTGAGGTAAACACCTCTTCTGATGTTCCTACTAATACTGTGAGTGATGATGCCCCTACTCCGGGAGTAGGATTTTTTGATAATGTATATAAACCTACATTACCCACACCTCAACCCTCACCACAAAGAGACCAATCTGACCAAACCTCAAATCCATCTTCACCACAAATTAGCCCAACTCAATTAACCACACCCCAACCTACACCACTCAAAACCCTCTTTCCACCCATAATTCCTGACTCAGATCCTTGGTTTCATCAAGAGGATGATGGAATTTGCCGAGGTGCCCCCTTTCCTAAACCTCTAAGAAAACTCTTTCCACTAATTATACCCTCATCCACTATTTTTGCCAATAAGTCTGAGAACTGGGCTCAGGTCAAGAGAAATTGGAGAATTCTGTTCCATACTCACCAACCTGACCCTGAAATTAACCTTGAAATTCCTCTGACAAGGTGGTACTCCCATCCTGATTATGACTATGAACCCTATGAGGAATACCCCTGGACCACCAAATACCCAAACTCTCAGCCCCCTAAAGGTCCCTTTCCATCTGAGATGAACAACCACCATGGCCCTCTCCTCACCCATCTACCCCTCAACCGTTTCCCTCAAAGAAAAATTTACCCCAACCTACAAAAAACCCCACCATTGATTCCTCACACTGAAGGAGTAGCAAGGCACATCATTCCTGTATGGGAAACTGATCCTAAGAGGAACAGTCTGCCTTCTTTACCTGAAAAGAGAGCTAGATCATCTGCTCACGTTCCAATTATTATGGATGCAAACACAAAATGGCTGAAATTCGAGCATCCCAGCATCTATGGAAGTGCTTTCAGACCCCTTCGCAGATCAACTGATCTATAACATTCTGAAGTGGGAGTTCAGCTACTTCCAGATTGAAAGAGCTGCACGTTGGGTTCCTATCACATGGCTGAGACATAATAAGGAAACTCGTGTAGGCATTGCTCCCTACCCCATCTGTCCAAGGCTTGGCATGATAGACCTCAACAAGGACAAAGACATGAGGCGCAGAAGAAATAAGGGAGTCATGCCTGAAGCTCACTCTGCTATGCTGGATTTGTCTCAGGAATTCTTTGATCCCTCCGAGCTTGACTTCTATCAGTATATGGAGGATGTGCAGAATATTGGAGAAATGAAGGCTGCAGACTTCTGGTTGTCTCATATCATCCACTGCACCAGGGATGCTTCTTCTTCTGGCTTGACTCAGGAAGAGAAGAAAGAAATTCCCAAGTTCAGAGGAAAGTGTGGACTATCCAAAGTAAGGCACATGATCTACAAAGATCTGTGGGCACTTCCTATTACCAGCAGGGATGTGGAGGAAATTACTCCTATCCACTGGGCAAAGGATTTACCTCAGAAATCTATTAAAGTTGCCACTGCACCTCCAGCAACATCTTCCTCTGATCAGATAGTTGAAGAGTTGATTGTAGAAGGCCCTGAAATTGATGCACAACTGTCTTCTCAACCTACTTCAGTTGTGAACCTCCATCTGCACAAGCTGAGCAGTCTGCTGAGGTTGGTGTCTCTAAGCAAGGAGCTGAGTCTGCTAAGACTTCTTCTCAACCATTAGCTCTTGCTATGGTCAGACCAGCAGCCCAGGCTCAAGACACTGTCTCTGACACTGCTGAGAGCTCAAGACAACTTACCTTGACACCCAATCTTGAAGACATCATTGGAAAAATTGTTGATGATAAGGTTGGCAAGATAGTTGAGGAAAAGACTGAACAGATGGCTCAACAGATTGAAGAAAGGGTGCAGAAGCAAGTTCAAGACTCTCTGGCCCCTACAAATGCAGTGATGAATCAGATGCTGGCTCTGATCTTGGAATTTCAGAGGAATCAAAATCCACATCCTAACCAACCACCTCCTCCACCACCTCCTTCTACCTAAAAACTTTTTCCTTCTCTGTTTTATCTTTTTGTTGTTTGCTGACAATGATGGTCCACTCCCTTTTACCTTTTTGTCTGATGACAAAATAGGGGGAGAAAGGAAAGATTAAATTTTATAATACAGAGATTTTTTAAAAAAAAGTACATAGTTGTCTGCATATGCATAAGTATATATTCATCTTGCTGATACTATGCCTTGACATTTTTTTTTATGACTTTGCTTCGATACTGCTTTGAATTATAAATGTTTAATAGGCTGCTATCTTGATCTGTTAACCAATATTATATTGCAAATAAGACTTAGCTTATTATGCCTTAACTGATTTTATCTGATGACTGCTTTGTCTTAGGGGGAGCCTTGTAAGCTCTCTTAAACTTTGCAAAATAAATTTAATTAGTTTTTGTCATCATCAAAAAGGGGGAGATTATTGGAACCAAAATAATTTGGATTAAATAATCTCTAGATTTTGATGTTAACAATGAGAATTAAATTTGTGTAGCAAAGTGTTAATGCTTTGAATCTAACAAGTGCCTTTAGTCTTAAAGAAATCTCTGTTCTTATTAGTTAAAATGTTAAGTCTATTCTCTTTGCAAATCCGCGTCCATATATTTTATATTGAATATTTTATACTGAAAGAGTGGTCGAGTCCACTCTATCAAGGATCTCCCTTTAACTCAAGTGCCACGTCAGTGGACGAGCGCTTGAATGTTTCCAGTGGACGGAGAATTTCTTTTCTTGTAGACGTGAGCTTCTCTCAAATAATAACCTTAGTTTTCTATTGCCACGTCACTGGACGGAGATTTTAAATGTCTCAAGTACTGGCAAGACCGATGTTTTAAGTAGACGAAGTTTTGGTTGCCACGTCAGTGGACGGAGCCTTAAAACTCTCCTTACTTACCTTGCCTTTGCTTTCGTTTGTTGGACGAAGAATTTTAAGCATTTATACCAATCTGAACCAAAGCGAATTTATTTCTTATGATTGATATTCATTTCATTTATAATGGTTCTTCTCATTTTCTATTAACGGTTCTTATTGCCTTGTTTCAATGAGAGAGACATAGTACAAATAAGGAATTGCAAAAAGCAGAATAGTACAATGCAAAACGTTGTGTACCCTGTCACCTTTTACGCTGAAATAGCTGGAACTTGTACAAGGAAGGCAAAACTGTTTTTCAAGCTGCTTTTGCTCAGAGGTGTGCCATTTCATGCAAGAATTTGTCACATAGTACAAAGGCCACGAGCAAGCTGAGTCTCAACGGATATTTACTTGGTTGACTCTATTACTAAACGGAAAATTCAAAAACAACCGTTGATGATGCTGAAGAGAAGATCAAGGACCCTATAAATAGAAGACTACAGCTTTTGAAGAAATAACTTTTGCGCATACAAAGAAATCTCTTGCGAGCAAAAATTCTCTTATTCATTCAAAAAGCAAAAGTCTGTAATATCATAGTTTGAATATTGCTATAATATTCATCTGATCTTAAACTTTCACATTCTCACACATAGTGAGTTAGAAGATCAAAGAAATCAAAAACTCTTTATTAGAGGTAGAGCCTGAAGAGGCTTGGTAAGAAAGAAATACTTGTGAGCCTGGAGAGGTGTTAAATACTTGCTGTAATCTATTTGGAAAATAGTGGAGAAATCCTTCAAGTAGAAGGGACTGGACGTAGCTCTTGGTTGGAAGAGAGTGAACCAGGATAAAACATCTTGTGTGAATCTTCTAATCCCTTATTTCTTTGGTTTTACGTATTTATACTAACTGTGGGGATTTGAACTTGAATTTGTTATTCTTTCAAAAGACTATTTTTCTGTGTGCTTTATTCTGCCTCTTTATCTTTGTGTGAGAAAATCTTTCTGAAAAGGTTGTTTTTCGAAAAATATTAACAAACACAATTCAACCCCCCCTTCTTGTGTTTGCCTGTGTCAACTTCAGCATTCTTATCTGGTTGTAACCCGAGTATGCATCCAAGAAAGTTAAGACTCTGTAACCAGAAGCTCCATCTACTAATCTGTCAATGTTTGGAAGAGGATAAGAATCCTTTGGGCACGCCTTGTTGAGATCGGTGTAGTCAGTACACATTCTCCACTTGCCATTGGCTTTTTTAACCAACACGACATTGGCTAGCCAAGTAGTATATTTTACTTCTCTGATAAAATTGGCTTTCCTCAGCTTTGCAGTCTCTTCAGCTACAGCCTTTCTTCTTTCTTCGCCGAGCTTCTTTTTCCTCTGAGCTATGGGCTTGGCCTCCGGACATATAGATAGCCTGTGGCAACAGAAAATTGGGGTCTATGCCAGGCATATCCGATGTCTTCCAAGCAAACAGGTCAGCATTCTTTTTCAAGACTGCTTGTATCTGTTGTTTTAGTGAGGGATTGAGCTGACTGCCGATGCTTGTGCACTGACCGACCTGGGCTGCCAGTTGAAATTTTTCCAATGACTCTGTAGGCTCTGCTCTGGATTCATACATTTCTATCCTTGGATCTAATTCAAACATGTCATCCGATCTTGCCGAGCTTACTGAACTGACCGAGCTCACCACTTCTGCTTGATGATCTTTAGCATTTTCGGTGATATCTGGCTCCCGAGCTACCTTCAAATTATCTGCGTAGCACTGTCTGGCCATCCTCTGGTCAGCTCGGACTACAACTATCTCACCCGAATCAGCTGGAAATTTCATGGTGAGGTGAGGTGTGGAGACAATTGCTCCGAGCTCATTCAAAGTCGGTCTTCCGATGAGGATGTTGTATGAAGTGTTAGCATGCACAATGACATATCTGACAGATATGATCCGGGCAAGCTTGCCTTCACCAAATGTTGTCAAGAGGTCTATATAACCTCGAGTTTTGACCTGCTCTCCGGCGAACCCCACTAGCTTGTCCTCCTATTCTTTTATCAACTTTTTTGGAATTCCAAGCTTTTTAAAGGTTGCCAAGTACAGAATGTCGGCCGAGCTACCCTGATCAACTAGTGTACGTTTGATCGAGTAATTGGCCACTTCAACTGTTATTACCATTGGGTCATCTTGATTGGGATCTAATCCTTGGAAGTCATTATCTGATAAAGTAATTGGTGGTCTCGGCCTTGCGGTTTTTCTGGAAACCGAGTTGACAGATCGGATAGCCTTTATGTGTCGTCGCCCGAGCTGAACTCGTTGTGCCTCCTCCTGCGAAACCTCCCGAGATGGTATTAATGACTCCTCTTACGCCAACCTCTGGATTATTACCTCGCTGATTCTCATCTCGATTACGATTGTCATCACCCCGTCTTCTTCACCGTCGGCCAGCTCGTCCGCCACCATCACCCTCTTGGCGGACAAACCGGTCAAGTCGGCCTGCCTGTACCAATTCTTCAATTTTATCCTGGGCTGTTTTGTAGTCTTCAGTGGAATGGCCATAGTTCTGATGCTACTTGCACTCTTTACTTTTGTCAGCCTGAGCAGGAGTTTTGGATGGCCTTGGCAAAGTGATCAACTCGGTATTACACACCTCTTGGAGAAAAGCGGCTCTGGATCGGTTCAGTGGAGTGTAAGACTGGTGTCGGGGTTGGGACTGCCTCTCTGAAAGCCCTCTGTCATTACTCCTGAAAGCCTTCTGTGGATTGGCTCCTTTATCTCTTTCTTTGTTTGAGATTATGCTTTTTTCTTCAAAACTTCTTTTCTTTGATTCTACCATCTCTTCCGAGTTCATGAACCCTGTGGCTTTTTCTTGAAGTTCTTCAAAATCCCTAGGTGGCTTCCGAGATAAATATTCAAAGAACAACCCTGGCCTCAAACCATTCATAACGGTATGAAGGCAAAGTTCTGAGCTTATATTGGGGATTAAAACCTGTTGAGCGCTGAAGTGAGCCATGTAATCCCTGAGTGATTCATTTTTCTCCTGCCTGAAATTCACAAGCGAGACCGAGTGCTTTTTATGCCTTCGGCTTGCTGCGAATTGTGCAGTGAACTTTGTAACCAACATATCAAAAGAATCCACTGACCGAGGTGGAAGATTCGTGAGCCAAGTCAAGGCAGGTCCCTGCAAAGTGGTTGGAAAGATCTTGCACATGATGGCTTCCGAATTGGTCACCAAGTAAACAGATGAAATGAAAGATTCCACATGTTCTGTTGGATCAGTAGTGCCATTGTACTTATCCATATTAAGAGATTTGAAATGCCGAGGTATGATCACCTCGTCAATGGCATCAGTGAAAGGTAATCTCGGTCGTCTGTCTCGTGCTCTCTCTCTCTGAGTGGTCTCCTTGGTACGAGATCGGACCCTTGAGGCCTCGGGCCCGAGCCTGGTTCTGGAAGGTCGGCTTCTGTCATCACGAGAAGGTACATAAGTGGGGTCTCTCTGGCTGTCCTCGGGTGAGGAATGCTCTTCCTCGGCAAGTGTTTGCCGATCTTCCCCTTTTCCGAGTTCTCAACAGCCTTTGGTACTCCGTACGAATCTCCTCGTTCTCCTGACGCAACTGTCTCAATTGTGCCATGATCTCTCCCAGTTGCGGATTACCTTCATCGAAGGGAGGAGGTGGGGGGTTGTTATGATTAGAGTTTGATTCCTCAACATGATTTGCACTGTGAGCCCCTCCCTACGGTCCGTTCCGTGTAGTCACCATTAGATCTTATGGAACCGGGGAAAGTTTTTCCTAGGCCCCACGGTGGGCGCCAATTGTTCCTGCCGAATTCCGAGTTGCCGGAATCTCGCCGTAAACGTTAGACCAAGGATGAACGTTGGGGGTTGTTTTAGACCGTGGCTTGACAGAATGTTTATGTTCCGGTCCTACGTATCCCAACGGGAATCAAAGCCAAAACGTAGTTCTGTGTTCAACCCTTGATCACGTGGTGCATCAATCTCTTAATCTTGTATCTGATGTACTCCGGTGGGCAAGGACTTATTGATAGTCTCTTGATCACAACCGGGACCTCTAATACGCTTAAGAGAGAACACCAAGCTCTAGTAAAAGTTAAAGTGTCTATTCTCTTAGACTCTTCCTCCTTTTATAGGGGAGGAAAGGAAGTAAAACCGATCCTATTTTGTAGGATCTAATTTATCTCTTATCACTTATCACTTATCTTTTTAACTCAACTCCCATCTCTTTCACTGATAAGAGTTATCTCTTATCTAAGATAAGGTTGTTAGCTGAGTTTTAGATAAGTGTATCGTGAAAGTAGTTTAGCTTCCGAGCTCGGCGGCCGAGCTTACAACCTCGGCCAGTACATAAGATATATGAATTTTTGGACTTTCATTGTTTCTATTTGTATAGTGCCGTTAATTTAAACTTAAAGAGAATATTCTTTAAAAATGTTTTTAGTATTTCATTAGTCATACCAATTTGTTAGGTGAGTTGCTACTTGCTACACACTCATTAACGGAATTCAACTTTGCCAACGATTTTGTTATTTTAATGAACTATTGTGGGGTCTAGACTAGATTAGCACATAATTAGGTGACATAGCTCAGTATTCGATTGTTTCATTTTTCTTGTGATAGTAACTTTTTTTTTTTGACAAAATTACGATAATAACTAATAGATGTTGAAAATGTTAATTTCTTTTTGTTTATACAGGAATAAATGATACAGTACAGTGAGTAGTGGTTAGTCCTCTTTTAGGCGGATAGAAATATTTTTAAAAAAATTTCATATAAATGTTAAATGACAGAAAATTTAATAATAAAATTATGAGTTATGTTTATTCTAACAACTCAAATACAACAATTCTAGGGACAACTCTACTCTTGCTTCAAAAATCAAAATAAGGTGGGACTCAAAAGTTACTCAAAAATTTCTGAAATATCACTCGTATATACGGTTGTCACCATAGTTATCCATATTAATTGTCAAGATAACATTTATGTATAATTATTTGCGATAAAATTATGAAGAATATAATATCAATAAACCTCGACCCGTGATAAAATTTTAATATATTTCATTATACCGATTGGATGAAAGGTTGTGCAGGTGAAGCTACATGCCTACATCCATGTGACAAGTCTCAGCACGTCACCTGATTGTGTTTATGTAAGCTGTAGCACGCAAAACACCCCGTGACATGCCATGTGGAGTGCTCTCTTCTGAGTCTACAGTCCAACATCATTTTCCAATTTCCAAACTCGAATCGCCAATACCTATCTCCTCTTCTTGCTATGGAGTCTGCCATGCCCCACGCCCCTACTACCCCAGCTGCTTTCAATCCAAAACCAGTAATGCTACCTTCACAAGCAAAAAATTATCAAAATTATCCGTGGCGTAGTATTCAATTATTGATGTGACGTAGGGAGATTGATTACTTATGAAAATAATGATATCTCGTTATATTTATCAAGTTTTTTTAGTTTTAGTATAGTTATACACTCTACTTCGAAAAGCCCATTGCCTTTAGCCTTGAGTCCCCTACTATGTATTTATAGACTTGATGTGTCTGTTGTGGATATAACTTGATAGAATTGGTGTATTATGTTCCTACGTATTTCAAGTGAAAATCAAAGCTACGTAGTTCTAGGTTCAATCTGTTCTAATCGGGGCTTCGGAAGTCGGCCTCCAAGTTCGGATCAGTGGATGACTCTGATGGTGGAGAGGGGTTGCCGGTGTAGGGAGACGACTACTCAAAGTGTATGAGTAGTGTCTGGAGAAGATGCCCTACCTAAGGGCTATGTCTTACATATAGAGTAAGGGTAATTATGAGTCATTTATGGGTATGTACGTCATTAATGAGGATGGTTACAAAGTCGTTATGGATGGCTGTTTGTGTTGCTTGATTGGCGCCGTCTCTTAATGTTGCCAGATAATTCGAGTAGTTGTTTGGGAGTTGTTACCTAGGACGAATCTGAATAGTTGTCTGGTCCGAGTTGTAGCCTGGACATCAACGGATTGAAGTCCCCCATTGCAAGCTCTGAGGCACATGCGACGAAGGGGCTTTCGAGTGGGAGCGGATCCGTCAAGTGATTGTGTTTGATGGAAACTTATGATTTACGTCTGATCCGAGCAGATGTTTGGACTGAGTTACGGCCCAAAAACATCAACAAAAATCCTCCAAGCTCCAAGACGCTTGCGGCGAAGGGGCTTTTCAAGCAGATTCGTTGAGTTGTTTTGGCTGAGTTGAGGCCCAGACATCAACAATAAACTATCATTTTCATTTAGTTAAGCAAATGCCAAGTTTTTTTTTTTTTTTTTTTGTGGTAATAAGGAAATACCAATTTTATCAGTGAAATGAATAATCCTCGACGTTGGAAATATAGTTTGTAAGAAACAATATAATTAGGGTAATCTGTGAGTATACACCATGAGTCCATGACTATAAGATTATTTTTTTAGATCATGTCTGACTTTTTTCTTCGGTTATATAAATAATCACGTCTGACTTTTTCTCTTCGGTTATATATAATCACGTCTGAGTTCTGACTTTAAGATAGAAAAACGTCTTTCTTAAACTTTTCTATAACATAGTGGCGATAGATACCTGCGAGTGATTAGTTGGCTGATACGTCATTTATGGGACTTCTCTCCTAAGACTTTTGTTATTCCCTGCAAGATAATCTTAAAAATGTTGAATTGTACGACCTCGCTCCCCTAAATTCCATATAAAATAACTTAATAGTACGTCCAACAGTATTCCGTTACCGAACTATAGTACTTAATTGAAAAAAATTAATATACAAGACAGCTATAATTAAGAATTTTAAAATATAAAAAGTCTTTGGAAGTTTAATTAGGCGGTCACCGATAAAGCCTCCTAATGTTTAAGGCTATAATAATATTTCAGTCCTCCAATTTATTTTTAATTTTTAAGTTATTTTTTTTAATTTTTAAGTTAGTTTTTTAAATAATGGATTGCAATCTACACCATTGGTATTACTTCTCTCATACTACTAATCATTGATTTATTTTGTAAATAAAAAAAAACCAATAAAGTTGAGAGAGATAGAGATTGGCAACGGTAGATTCGGTAGAGAATCTACGTTTTAGAATCTTCTTCCTCTTGTAGCTCTCCACCTCACCAAAAGATTGGGATTTGGGTTACTGAATTCATTATATTCATGTATTCACTGTTATTTACCATTAGATGTATTTGAGTGTGCACTAAAAAAATTTAAAAATGAAACAAGATATTAATCTAATAATGTATTTTGTGACTTCGTGAATGTGTGAATGCAGAAAGTCTAAATCCAAAAAAGATTGTATCTTTTTCCTTTTGCCAACCCTTATGGTGAATTCTAGCATGAAGACCATTCTTTATGGGTATACCGGTGAGGTACTAATTTCACATATCAAAATCCACTTTTACCCTTATCCCACCCCACATGTCTTCTTCAATTATGACTCTCTCTTACTCACACCTGTCATGTTTGGCTTTGAATCCACTCTCTGCGTGTGTCACTTTCTTCTCTCTTCTCTTCTCCGATTTCGTGTGTGGTGTTTTTTTTTTTTTGACAAGTCTGATTTCATGTTGACGATAGCGTTTTCTGTTTCGTGTGTTTTTCCGCTGATGGGAATGGAAGACACAACCCAGACAACACTATTGTTTAAGATCTTGCCGGAAGGTTGGATCTAGTTTGCAGGTACCAAGCTTTTCAATTAAATCAAACAAAGTAGAGTGGGGTTCCTTTATCTCAGGACCAGGCAACAACTCTGCTAAATAGTATATAAATCCTTGCCAGATCGACGTTGTTTAAGCTTCATAGTTCATACCGATCCCCACCATATGAATGGAGCAATAGGTTGTTTGGAATTGATAATATTAACTTTTGTAATGATTAGAGAAACTATTTCCATAGGCTTTTCTTCATTCTGCTTGGAGTCATCTTCAACTGAGAATGAGTTGAATGCCTGAGAGGTTTGAGGGAAAGGGATGAAGGGCAAAAGAGTCATAAACCACTTTTTTATAAAAAATTTTGACCAACCAATCTGAACCATTGAATATTATTATATCTAATGATTAAAAAGGTGCTTCACCGGTATACCCATAAACAATGGTCTTCATGCTAGAATTCACCGCTACTTTAGTATATGCACAACAAAGGTTTTCTGGATATTATGTTTAAAAGATTTCTTAGTGGCACAAGTGTGTGCTAGACTTTCTCATCGTCCATTTGAAAAAGCAACTAGATTTAATACATCTTATGGAATTTAAACACTACTCAATGGCATAAGAGAATCGCAAAGATGATAATGTAAAAGTTAGAGCTTGATGACATTATCAAATAGCTATCCTTTGAAAGATTTAACTTACACACCAATTTGAGATAAAATAAATTTGAAGTAAATAGGAAAAACTCTTAAATCCTTGATTATTTGGAGAAAACATGTTTGGAAGAGGTTAACCCTTTCAATATCGTGTAATATCTCGAGGGATTAGTCTCCGCATTTGTATGCAGAAATACCCTGGGAAAACCAAAAAAAAATCCTTGATTATTGCCCCCGAGTCCTTCACTAAATTTTCATCTCTACATATCTATAATATCTAATCACAAACCAAAAGCATCTTTGGAGGTTAATTAATATAATAGAAGAACTAATGTGAGTGAAGAACAACCACACACTTACAAAATCTCAAATTCTAGGGCACAAGTGAAATCCCAAGTTGGTTATTTGACGAATTTTGAAGTGTGATGTGTTGAAGTCAAGCATTTAGTTTAGAGAATAGTTAAAATTGGAGAATTTAGAACGAGGATCAGAAATCTATATAGGAATGCCTGTCAATCTTTTCTCACTGTTTATGTGATTTTGTTTTTCTGGAAGAGAAGGAGAAATTTGTATAGAAAGAAATTGAATTCTAATTATTAGATTTTTCATTGCAAGTCTGGTGGTTGTTTTAGTTTAGAGAGGAACGAGAAAGGAGAAAACAATGATGATGGGGGTAAAGACAGAGGAGAGGAAGAAGATTCCAACGAGTTTTCGAATATTACCAATGAGAATTTAACACCGTTATAATATATTTAACGCAGATGATTAATAACATTGACTAACATTCTTGACTTAAAGAATTAAAACAAGTCATTTATTATTTGGAGAACTAATTTGAAACCTAAAAATAAATAGATTTTTTACGTAAAAATTCTTTCACATCTAATTACTAGTAACTATTAATTATCACATCATAATAAATATTTGATTTTTATAATAACTATACTAAAAATGATACATAAAATAATTTATAATTGATTAATAATTATAAAAAAATTTATACTGACAAAGCATCAAAATTAAACTCAGTAAAATTAGAGGATGAAAAATAATATTCTAGGCAGCCTATATATTATTACATGGGCCCTTATGTCAGCACTCAAAAGGTTGGATTATTTTAAGTATATTTTTTTCTATAATTTTATTATATAAAATGAGAGAAAATAAATATGTTAAAAGAACTATATATACAAATTTTGACGGGATATGCTTTTATATATACTTATCTCATTTTACTAAACATAAATAAAATGATCGATTCTCCCGTATTGAAAGATAATAAAGAATTAAACCAATTTTGATTTAGCAAAATAATAAATTAACTAACTCTGATTCCTCAAAGAATGCCTTAATTTGTTATTTAAGTCAACACTTGGTTCGTGTCCACTCACTCACATTCCAAGCACCACTCCATCATCTATAATTGCCATCTTCTAACATTTCCCTCTGCAATTTGTTCCTCAAACTTTCACTGTCTCCCTCTCAAACATGTTTCTTGCCAGCTGCCATGGCTCTACATCACCAAAAGCCTCAAAAGCAACAAAACCAACCAACCACCACCCCTCTCCAAACATATTACCTTTCCACCATGTCACCGCGGCAGCACCGCCGCAACAAGGTCTCCCTCCAGAGGCGGCGGAGGGTGCAGGCGGTGCGGCTAGGGGGGAAGAAGCCACGGCGAGGAACGCTTATGAGGCTGGTGAGGATCTTTAGGGAGGATGCGTTTGAAGTGGCTCAAGTTACAGTATGTTCGCATGTTGAAGAGGCTTAAGGAGTATTACAAAAACTTGATGAAGGAACTGGCAGAAAACTGGCGCAAGCATTGAAACAATGTTTTTCATGGAAAGCAATTTTATCATCCCTTCTGGGCTTACCATATCTAGCTGCCCTTCTCGTTATGGATCAGATCGCCCTCGACCTCGAACCATCTCTCTGTAAACCATTTTTTTTCTCCCTCAGCAAAATTCGTCTCCATTTTCCTTTTTATTTGTCATGGTCATGGTCCATAACCACAATCGAAGCTACGATGTTGCAGTTTTGGTACTCTATGAAATCGTATTGCAACCGCATTTGTGACTGTATTTTCTTGCGATGGTATGCAATATCCAAAAATGCATCATGACCACAACCACAATTTAAATACTTGCATGTTGTATTTTTATATATATCTATATATCAGGTGAAGGAAACTCAAGTTCCATTGTATGCATCCTGTGTATAATTAAGGATAATATATTAAATTTTTTTTTTTTTTTTACATTTCAAATTTAATACTTATGTGGGAGAGTAATATTTTTCGTATGTCGTATGCAAGATTGTATATAGACGTTTGTATATGCAAGTGGGTGCTGTTTAGCCGTTTAGGTGTCATTTTCGGTGTTCAAACTTCAAATAACAAATCTTCGTATTATATCTATCTGGGAAAATTTTCCCTATTCTTGCTTTCATTCGCCTTCTTATGTATGATTTTTATTATTAACGAGCTTATATGCAGTCGTTTAAAAGGAAAGATATCAAGAATAATAAGGAAAGGATAAGACAGAAAACGATTGAAAAAGTGAGAGAATCTTGAGAAAATTGGAAGAAACAGAAACTTGTGTAGTTCAATTCTGATCACAACTTGCGTATACAATACGAAAATATATAATGTAGTTTATGAGGCTAATTTGTTTAACTAACTAATTAACGTCAGAAATCTAACCACTTCTTAACTAAATTTATAGCTCGGCACATTAACAACTCTTGACTTTATAAGCCAGCTACAGGTCAGCTTTTTCATTTGTTAAGCCCCCTGCCCCCACGTATACATATATAATATAAATACATGAGACGTAATATTATTGACACTCCAAATTGTATATTAGCAGCTAACAAGAAATTTGAATAGATAATTCATAATTTAAAATGTAATAACCTCGTATGACGTTCAAGTTTGTGGAAAAAGTGTTCGGATAATGAATGGCTAACGTGACATGTATCTTCGTCTCTATTTACTTAGTTCAAGTTGTAGACCTTCACTTTGTTGGCGTGAAGAGTACACCCTCAATGATTAAGTAACGTAAAAACTGATTTAACAATATTATTATCGTGAAAAAATTTAGGTTTAATTATATTTTTGGTCCTCCAAATATTATGATTGTACAATTTTGGTCTCTCAACCTCCAATTGCGCTAATTGGGTCCCCCAGATATCACTATTAAGTAATTTTGGTGCCCAAGGTTCCAAATATCGTGCCAATTGGATCCCCTAAAGTATCACGATTGTGTAATTTTGGCTCTCATAATATCACGATTCTGCAATTTTTAACGTCAGTAGCCTACATGGCACACATGAGGCTGATTTGAGACCAATCTTCATAAATGTTCTTTGTATAGAAACATTAGACCCCTATAGTCACATGATGTACATGTGATTATTAAAGTGTGTGAGGTGTTAATAATGTCACATAGGAATGTCATGTAAGCTATCAAGCTGGCTTCACTAAGTGTCAAATGAGTCTCACGTATGCCATGTAGGTTATTAGCATTAAAAATTGCACAATTGTGATATCTTATAGGCCCAAATTGCACAGTTGTGATACTTGAGGGACCCAATTGGTGCAATTGGAACCTGAGATACTAAAATTGCACAATCGTGATACCTGGAGGACCCAATTGTCACAATTGAAACTTGGGAGACCAAAATTGCACAATCGTAAAACCTCAGTGAGCAAAAGTTCAATTAAGCCAAAAATTTAAAAGGGACGATGAATTTGGCCTGTCGGCGTTTAGAATTCCAGCAACCTATATATTTGATAAAAAAAAAATAGTTTTACATAACTAAAGCTTGACCAATTTGAAGATCAAAATAGTCGATTATCTTTCATAGGTAGTCGATTATTTCCAACCATGACCGCAACAATGGACACTACAAAAAAAATTACTGTTTAGCGACCGAAGAATTGGGTCGCTAAACATATTAATTCGGTTGTTATCCTGTTTAACGACCGAATTATGGTGGTAGCAGAAACCCTGGTTGCTAAGGTTTTAGAGACCGAATTTGTAATTCAGTCGCCAACTGGCAACCGATATTTCGGTCGCTAAGATATATAATTCGATCGCTGAGGAGTTGGTCTCTTAATAAGGGTAACCAAATTTGGCGACTGAAATACGGTCGCTAATTCGGTCGCTATTGTTGGTTACCTTAACCTAATTAGCGACCGCTGTTTCGGTCGCTAATAATAAAATAATTTATATCTCTTTTTCTTTTTCTTTTAACTTAAGACTAGCGACCAAAATATGGGTTGCTATTTCGGTCGCTAAGGCTAATTAATTTTTTATTTTTTATTTAAAAATTTATTTAAAACGTTAACATTTATTTTTTTGTTTATATTTAAAAATTTATTTAAAACATTAATTACTAATGCAACTCACAAATATAAAAATAATGAATGTATATAAATAATAAAAAATGTCATACAATAATAATCTGGAAATCCATAAAATGAAAAAAATCAATCATCATGCAGAGGAGGTGGTGGAGGAACCCAAACATCCTCAGCGTCCGTGCCGCCAACGTCTGCTATCTCATCGTCATCTCGAGTAGCATCATCAGTGGAAGGATGCGGCGTAACTGGAGGAGCGACAACAAGTGGCACAACTGCTGGAGCACCACCCACAGCAATAGGAGGTTGGATCCTCATCTGCTCCAACACCATCTGCAGTGCATGGCCCTGCTCGATGGACCACTACATCAGCTGCTCGTGTGCCTAAGTCAACTGTGCAATCTGATCAGCCATCAGCTGCTCTCTCTCCCTCTTCTCCCAAAGCTCCTCGTTCAACTGCGTGATGGTGTCCTACATCTAGTTGAGCTGCTCCGGAGGGACGGTATCCGCGTATGAAGGAGCAGGCGTGCCAGACGATGAATCGATAAACTCGCTGCCCAAGTGTCCGAGGCCATACACGTGCCCCTTCTTGTTCCTGCCCCCGACGACCTTCAAATAAATGGCATTATCGTCGACGAAGACAAGAAAGAGGGGCCCCTCACTAGTCAAGGCCTCATCCTCTGCAAAATGCCGACCAGGCCAAACACAAACAAATAACGAGGAGTAAGTTCATGTAAACATATACAGCATGGGAATAGGAAGCAAGATAAACAACCAGCATAGCAGCATCATAGGCATACATACATCAACATATATAAATACAACTCATCACACATCAACATCATCATCAGTATGCCATGCAGTGCAATGCATCACTACTCCACTACTCCAACTATGTATGTGGATCCAAACTAACTCAGGATGAATGACTTTGGAGTTATATATCCGTATTGGCCATAGAAGCACCAACACAGGCAGTTCACCAAACCTTGGGTGAACCCCATGGATAGCCAATGCATCAAACCGTGGATGCCTCATCACGGGGGGCCGCGGTCACCAAACCATCGGGTGACCTATCGTGGATGGTCAGATCACCCTACTCTCGGGTGATCTCCCCTATGTCGAACCTCCCCCATCAACAACTCCAATACTATATGCAAATGGCACAACAACAAACAATCTCAACCATCTCCTTGCTCGGGCCATGAAGCTCCCAAGACTTCAACATCAACATCAACGTAACCTCAGACCTAAACCGCGGGGTCAAGGCTCCCTTGGCCAATAAGCGCCAAGGTTCAACTCAACATGCTTGGGTCAATAAGCACCTAAGACTTCAACATCAACAACGCCTTAGACCCAAATCGTGGGCTCAAGGCCCCCTTGGCCATTAAGCACCAAGGTATAACTTATCAACGTGCGGTAACCCAACGAATACCGACTTAACATCTAAACATCTCACAACTCATCTTCTTAATCATTTTTAACTAAGTTGTCTAATCTTTATCTTCGATTAGCTATATCAACTTATCATCATTGGGGAAATGGGGTTTGAAACCCCTTAAGTCCTTTAATTCTATTTCTGTCCAGGGGGTGAGCACGGTCGTGCTTAAACCCCAGCACGGGCGTGCTTAACTTAAGACGAGCGTGCTACCATTAAGTGAAGCACGGTCGTGCTTCCTATTAAGCACGGTCTTGCTCAGCTGCACGGTCGTGCTCCTCTGCTGTATGGTCGTGCTTAATGCGCGGCCATTTTCCAGAATTCAAACTGGGAGCACAGTCGTGCTCCCTGCTTAGCAGGGTCGTGCTCATTACGCGACAGTGCTGCTCTGGGAAGAGTTCTAACTTAGGTTTTTAGCCAATTATCCTAGGGATTAAGTTCATTAATCCTAATCCGTTTTAGCAACATAAAATCCGAGACTTAACACCATCAACTCAGTCATAACATCATCATCCAACTAACAGTTATAGCAACCAACATTCAACCAACATATTATCATCATATTTATATCAAGAATAACCATTACAAAACAACCAATAATAACAATGAGACATATGTCAAAAACATAGCCAAACCAAACGAACCATGTTATCGAACAGTCAATCAACCAATATATTAAATCATACATAGTAAACCAGGGTTATGGGAACCCCTTTACCTTACACTACCCCACAGCCTATGGTTACACTACCCTTCTCCCCATATCTGGTATGAAGATTCCAACCAACGAAAGCCAACTGGCAATCCAAACGAAGGACCAAAGCGTTTCCCTCAAGCAGCTTGACTAGCTTCCCAAGCCTTGGTCAAACAAAAGGTTAACCAATTAGTTTCCAATTCATAAACAAGAAAAGGAAACCAAAGGGGGAAAGAACCATTACCTTCTATGATTGGCACAGACCAACCAAGACCTCCCAAAAATAGAGCAAGAACCCTAAGGCATCAAAGGGGCTTAAGGGGATGAAGAGAGAAGAGGTTTTTGCCCCACAAAAGTTGCCCAAAGTGCCAAAATAGGGTTTGGCTCATAACCCTCACGAAACTGCTCTATTTATAGACCTGATGCCTGAGCACGGCCTTGCTCCCTGTTGAGCACGGCCGTGCTCAACTTCTGAGCATGAGACGTTCAGAGATATCCTTTCGAGACCCCCTATATGATCGATTTTGGCAAAACACTAAAACTAAAACTTGTAGATAATTCTCTTAGCTTTCCAACGCCATAAAGATCACCCCGATCGGATATCTAGAACTCAAGATATGACCAAAACGGTGAAATAGGTTACTAGGAGTCTAAAAGGAATGAACCTTTCTAAGGCTAAACTTTCCCAAACATGAACTTAGGCATAAAAAACAAACCTAACAAGCATATGCAAACATATATAACATATATAAATTCATTAATCTTATTTATGAAAAACAGGGTGTTACATCAGTAGCCCAATACTGTTCCAGCCCCCTCCTGATCTCAGGCTCCAACCACTTCCCCTTATTCTTACCCTTCCTCAGCTTGTTCATTAGATTCTTCATGGCCAATGAGCCTTTATGCTCAAATATGGCCCCGATGATCTTCTCCAAAGCTGCGTTCCACCTATACTCTTTCTGCAACATACACTTGTTAGGCAATATATATATATATATGAAGTTTGAATTAATATGTAATGTAAATTTATTTTAAATAACATAATAAATTGTTACCTTAAACTCTTTAAATAGTTGATCCCTATGGCCCTCTGGGATCCCCTTCCATGTATGCCATGGACCATCAAACTTCTGCTGTAGGATCTTCGAGATCGAATCAGAAGGGCCCTTCGCAGAAAGCTGCAGGAAAATTAGAGCATTAATAAATGTTATGAATAAATAAAAAAAAGTAAAATGGAAATTAACTATACTTTAATATATAAAAAAAATAAATTAGCTTACTCGTTATCCCCCATGGGGATAACGAGAGTCCTCCTATCCGATGAACCACGGCTCTCCTGCTCCGCTGATGATGATGGTCCTGGCACAGGTGTGGATGATGACGGTGCAGCCTGTGTCCCGACATCATGAGGCTGCGTAGTGGGTGCATGTCCATCACCCTGTGGCCCGTCCACAGAGGTACTGGCAGGGTGGTCTCGATCTGAAGTCTGTGGGTCAACCGGGGCAGCACGATCTCTGCCACGACCTCCCCGACGACCACCACGTTGCCCCTACCTCTAAAGGAATCTGCCATCTGTGTAAAAAAATTGAAAAAATTATTACACCACAAAATAAATAATAACTAATTAATCAACAACTTTAGACATGAATAAGCATTACACAATGAGTAATACATATCTAAATTACCTAAGTAGAATCTCCGTCACTAAATTCATCCTCACTCTCATCAGTCTCACTTGATTGGAATATGCCTTCGCTAGATTCTTCCAACTCAGATTGATCAATTAACTCTCTTTCAACTTCTTCCCCGTCGTCGAAAATGTCTGCCAGAGAATTAACAATAATGTCTGACATAATTTGCAACGGTACGTGGGGCCCGAAAAACTCATCATCTTGGTACGGAGCATCATTTTCAGGCTGATTGATTATATTATCAATAATTGTACTGCGAGCCTTTATCTTAATGACACCCAACCAGCCTTGATGTCCTTCGGGATATGGCGTGTAATAAACCTAATCTGCCTGTTGTGAAAAAATGAATGGGTCGTACGCCTTATTATACCTACGAGATAGCCTAACTTCAACAATGTCATACTTTTTATCGATTTTTGTCCCTACGTCAAAAGTAGGATCAAACCAATCACACTTGAAGAGAACTAACTTCATCACCGGGAAACCGGTATACTCGAGTTCAAGGATGCCAGTTAGAACCCCATAGAAATCATCCTCTACTTTGCCATTAGTGGGTCGCACACAAACACCATAGTTACACGGCTGCATTCATTCACTCCATTTTTTTGTGTTAAATTTATATCCATATACAATGTAAGTATTCCATGATGTAACCCATCTTTTAGGCCCCCATGCCAAATTAGTCAACAATGGATTTTGAACATTGTTTACTGGATCTAGTACCTACAAATTTGGAATAATATATCCAAATTATACACCATATATATTTAAGGAGAGAAAAAGTATTGCAAGAAGTGAAGATGCTTAACCTACATATTTACTGAACCACACGGCAAAGTGAGAAGTAATTTCTCAATCAACCTGAGAGTTCGAAATGTCAGGTTGGATTTCCCTTAGAAATTTGCCATACAACCTATACATGGGAGGTTAACAACAGGACGATTAATAATAATAAATGACAATTGAACTTATAAAAGACATTGTAGACACTTACTGTAAATACGGTGCCACCTTTTCACAATTTTGAAGGATGTACAGATGAGCAGCATTAATGACACTGCTCCAAGAAATATCCTTTTGATTTGCCACTAAATCTACCCGGATAGTTGAATATTGATATAGGAGGACTAGTTGAACCACCTTCACCCGAATCAACATTCCTAGGCATCCTAGTCCTTCTCGTGTCAACTTCATCTAGATAGTAATAAGAGGCAAAAGTGGAAGTCTCCTCTACTAAGTATGCTTCACAAATGGAACCCTCTACTCGTGCCTTGTTCTCGACTTTGTGTTTAAGTGAGTGCAAAAACCTATTAAAGAGGGATAGATATAAATAATTACTAGTTTTGAGGAAAGCTAAACTACGACTTCGTATTTATGAATTTAATATAAATTAATTACAATAATTGATGTTGTATACCTCTCAAATGGATACATCCAGCGGTATTGGACTAGACCACCAACTCTTGCTTCGTAAGGTAGATGAACCGGAAGGTGTTCTATTGAATCAAAGAAACTCGGCGGGAAGATTTGTTCCAACTTACATAACAACACGGGTATCTTCTCCTCCATATCCTTCAATTGTTTCACATTTAGTGTTGTCGAAGTAAGCTCCTTGAAAAAGTGGCTAAGCTCAACAAGTGGGTTCCAAATTGGTTTCGGTAATGCGTTGAATGCAATTGGAAGCAACCGTTGCATGAACACGTGACAATCATGACTCTTCATCCATGTAACTTTGCTTCCTTAATGTCAACACATCTACCCAGATTAGAAGCATACCCATCGGGCAACTTTAGTTCTTTAATCCGCTTAAAAACAGCTACTTTCTGTGGTTCGCTTAGTGTATAACTTGCCTTTGGTTTGATAAGTCTGCCACGACCACCGTCTTGCAACTCAAGCTCCTTCCGATTACAAATTTCCGCCAAATCCAATCAGGCTTTATTTGTATCCTTTGTCCTCCCCTTGATGTCCATCACAGTGTCAAACACATTCATAAACATATTCCTCTCAATATGCATGACATCAATGTTGTGACGGAGTAAGTGCGTTCTCCAATACGGCAACCCCCAAAATATACTTTGTTTCATCCATTTATGCTTGACGCCATAATCAGGAATATGTTCTCCTTGGGATTCATGGACGAGCAGTAAATTCTCTACTCTCTGCCATACATTAGGACCAGACAAAAGCGGGGAGGGGGTGTGGTCTCAGCACAACGCTTCTTGAATGCATTCTTGTTCCTCCTATAAGGATGATCTTGTGGAAGGAATTGTCGATGACAATCAAAATATGAGATCTTTCAACTATTTTTAAGCGTGAATGCCTTCGATCGCTCCATACATATTGGGCAACCAAACTTCCCCGCGGTCATCCAACCTGACATCATCTCATAAGCAGGGAAGTCATTAATCGTCCACATCAAAGCTGCTTTCATCATGAAATTCTACCTCAAAGATACGTCACAAGTCAACACACCATCATTCCACAACATTGTCAACTCATCTATCAGCGGCTGCAAGTACACATCAATCTTCCCTTTTGGATTAGCCAGACCAGGAATTATGACTGTCAGGAGCATAAACTCTCGCTTCATGCACATCCTTAGGGGGAGATTGTACGAAGTCAGGATAATCGGCCAGCAAGAGTAGGCTTTTCCAGATTTCCCCAAATGATTAAATCCATCCGTACATAATCCCAATCGGACGTTCCAAGGGTCCTGCGAAAACGCCATATGAACCCTATCAAAATGCTTCCAAGCTTCTCCATCCGACGGATGACACAAGACATCTTGCTCCCTCTGATGCTTACTATTCCACCTCATGTGAGATGCAGTGGCCATTGAAGAGTACAATCTTGTAAGTCTTGGCACGAGCGGAAAGTACGGCATCTTTTTTAAAGCGGTCTTCTTCTCAATGCCCCTCCTAGTGGTTGTCTTATACCGATCCGCACCACAAAATCGACAACATGTTATGCTATCCGCTGAATCATCCTTATAGTACAACATACATCCATTCGGGCAACAATCAATTTTCAAACACCCCAGACCCAAATTCTCCACAGACTTCTTAGCATGATAAAAACTAGTAGGCATTCGATTGTCTTCCGGCAACGCCTTGGACATTGACATGGCAAGGCGATTAAAACATCCTTCTTGCATATTGTAATCAGATTTGATAATTAACCATTCCATACACATCGACAACTTCGTGTACTCCTAACATCCATCCCACAACGGAGATCTTGCAGCACTCAGCATGTCATAGAATCTTTAAGCTTCGGGATTCGGATTCTCTTCTATGTATTCGGAACCCATTCCACCATCTTCTAGTGCAACACCAACCGAGGGTCCAGCATGATCCATTATCATCTGCTCGTATTGATTCAATTCTTCCCTCCACTCACCACTTCCATAGTACGAACCTTCAAACATAGCCGGGTTAAAATCGGGCAACGTCTAATAACCTCATTTCAGTACCAGTGTGGTTTACTCGAGTGAGGGAAGCAAAATAGTTAAAATGTAAATGGAATAACAGATACATATAATAACTGCTAAAATCAAATAACAAACAAAACCCAGAACTAGATTTCGACGAAGAAGAATCAAAGAGTTCAGAAGCAAACACGCGACCATTTCTTAATTTGTTCTGTATATTCTAGATTTGGATTCCAAACATAAGGTAAGGAAACATAAGAAATAACAGGCTATGAATATTCATGAATTTAATTCAAACGGGCCAAAAAATAGGTAAAGAAAATAAATGCTTACTTTCCAATGCAATCACTGAGGAACGTCTTCGACATAATGGTTTTGTGGGGATGGCGGCGGCAATGACCTGGTGGAGCGGCTGAAAGGAGATGGTGAAAATACCAGGTGGCTATTAGGGCTTGATAAGGCAGGGTGAGGAAGAAAAAGGAGTAAGGAGCAATACTTACCTCGCGATTGAGGAGAGGAACATAGCAAAAGGAGACCAGGCCTCCTGTTCGAACAAAGAGAGAGAGAGAGAGAGAGGGAGAGGGAGAGCTAGAGAGAGAGAGAGAGAGAGAGAGAGAGACCAACCACAAATGAAGATAGAGGACGGTGGCATAGGCGACAATGGCTTTGAAGGGAAGAGGGAAGAAAACGGGTTGCAAGAGATCAGATCTGATACAATAGAGACGAAGGGGTTAGGGCACGGGAGTGAAAGACTTGGTTGTGTGTTAACGTTATAACGACATGTAACTTTGGTTGCTTGGCCAACCGCTGTTACATGTCACTTGTGACATCGGTTGCTTCTCAACCGATGCTACAAGTTTTTCCCCCCCACCAGTTATTTAAGATTTGCTTCACTTGTAACATCGGTTGTTTCACAACCGTTGTTACAAGTATTTTAAATGAACCAAATATTTATAATACTGCCACCGTCTTTTTTGTACAATCGGTTTAAAACCAACCGATGTTACATCGTTGAAGGCATATTTTCCACTAGTGTCTCCAATTGAAGCCAATCTTGTTTGAAACGAACATATTATTAATTATTAATTATTGCTATTATTATTATTATTATTATTATTATTATTATTATTATTATTATTATTGATGGGAGAGCAGGGACGGACCTATATACAAGATATTGGGGGCAGCTGCCCCCACTAAGTTTTACATTTTTAATTAAATCTTAGATAAATATTTTTGTTGGCCCCACTAAGAAAATTACATTGCCCTCATTGCTCTACAATCCTACTCTAAATAACACTAAAAATATTGCCCTCATTGCTCTACAATCCTACTTTATATAACACTTCTATTTTTTCACTACAACTTGGTCATTTACATATAGAAATAATTTTGATAGTGTTGAAAATGATAAAATATACAACAATCACAAAGTATGAAAGCATGTTTATAGAAGTTAATGTATCTTTATTATTTTATCGCTTATGCATTTGTATAATCTTTTATAAAAATATTTATGATATATAATTTTGCCCCCATTAGTCAAAATTTCTGGGTCCGTCCCTGTGGGAGAGAGAGAGATAAGAGATAGAAAAATAATAATTTTAAATATAATAAAATTCTAAATAAATGGATCAGATATTCAATTATAAAAAAAGTTAATGGATTGGTTAGATATTCAAATTTTGAATTAATTATAAATGGACAGGATTTTATTTATACCTTTTTAGTTGATTATTATGAATCAATAATATTTGATCCATTCATGTTATTCAATTCAAAATTTTACTATATCTATTTATTTGCAATTGGGACACCAAGTAAGCTTAGTCAGAGACAATTTTTTTTTTTTGATAGGCAATAGTCAGAGACATTTTGCTTTGTACTATTGGGCTTGAAACCCAGTCTCAATAAGTTCATATGGGCTAAAATGATGTCAAAAGTTTCATTCTTCAATTTCATTTGTAAATTATGTTGAATCATTTATGAAATTTTTTTACTGTCATTTTTTATCATTTTATACATAACTAAATTGATCCTAAATGGGAAATTATGATTATATATATGGAATCATGCTGATACCATGAATATAGTAATGTAGAGGAGTGCTAACGACACACTTTCCAACATACTCTTTCCAACAATCTCTCTCCTATTGGTTGAAATTCATATGAGGTTCACTACTTCGAAAATGGGTCTCGCTAATTCATGTTAGACCCATTTGAATTCTATTGGACTCACATGAATTTCAACCGATACGAATGAATATATTGGAAAATGTGTGTTTCTAGCATTTCCCAATAATGTACCACCAACTTTATTCTCTCATGCTCCAATAAGTTTACAATAAAATACATTAATTAATTTATTATAAACCATCACGTTTATAAAATGTATCTGACCTTAAAGTGGTAGGGGTATCTTCTTCCTTGATATTTTTTTTTTAATAACACAAGATGACAATTTCTGCGGGTGATTATTGGTTGATTCGTCATTAATTCATTAATTGGTCTTCCTTCCTAAGACTTACTCCATGTTATCTGTCCACAAAAAACGGTGTTGCAAATCAGCTCCCAGGATATTAATTAAAAATCAATGAATAGCAAGTTTTGATTAGAAACTTAAACATACTACTTTCCAATATTTTAAATATACCACCTTTAAAAAAAAAAGTATCTTTTTTTAATTTTTTAACTAATATCTTAATATTTTCCTAAAAAAAAAAAAACTAATCCCTTAGTATTTTTTTGTGAACAGGGGTATCCTCCGATCGGAAATCAGATACTAATCCCTCAAGGTACTAATAGGGATGTAAATTTTACCCATACCCGTGGATACCCGCGGATAATATCAGTAACGGATAGAAAATGGATATCTTAATGGGTATCCACGGATAAATTAAATGGATATTCCATCTATCCGTTTATTGATGGGGCGGGGACGGGTAACATAGTATCCATACCTGCGGATAACCGCATCTGCTAATATACTATTACTAAGCCACCCACTACGCACGCGCACACACATATATACCCTTGTTTTATTTCTAACTTTCGCAGCCGTACATTACCCATCCTGCCCTCCCTCTTTATTTTTACTCTCAATTTTGCGTGCCCCTTTCTCTCCAATTCAGAAAGTCTCTTTCACTCTCGCATCGTATTCTAGCAAAAAGTCCCTCTTACTCTCAATTTTGTAAGATGTTATAATATCCATGGATATCCGTAAATTGCTAAATTTGTTTAGAACCCGCAAGATGGATACCCATACAGATATGAGGCAGGGACAACTAATAATTTTTTCCAGCCAGGTGGAGAGTCTACTACCCATACTCATCCAGCCCCATTTACATCCTTAGGTACTACTCCCTCCGTTCCTTTTCTATGATAATTTAAGGTTTTTACACATAGATTAAGAAAGCATTAATTTGTTTACATTTATACCAAATTACCCTTATTTATAGCATCATTGATATGTGTTGTGTATTTATGGCTGAATTTAAGTAGGGAAGGTTTAGTGCGTTTTCAATGTATTTCAATTTAATTTTATGATAAGGGTATATATGGAAAAAAAATTGTCAAATATACATTGGGTTTATAAAAGATCCATTGTTTTAAAAAAAAAACAAAAAGTTAAAATTACCATAGAAAAGGAACGGAGGGAGTAAGATATATTTAAGGGGTTGACCTCTTCTAACAGATGCTCTTCCATACGTATGGGCCAGGAATTAAACCCCTGATCACATGTTTAAGGGGCCCAGTTATCTACCAACTGTGCCACACCATGTTGATATCCCTTAGTATTTAAAAAGGCAAATTAAAAATCCAGTAACAAAAAAAACAAAAAATCCAACGACATCGCCGATTAAAACTCCATATAAAAATAACTTCATAATACGTCAAACAGTACTAAAATGCAATAAAGTATTACATCAATTAATTTATAACAAGAAGACAACATTAAACTTGGTAAAAAAAAAAAAAGAAAACATTAAACTAACTACATTTCCTTAAGAATGTGCACGGGTGGACAAAAACCGGAAACGGTGGGGCAGGCGGTTGGTCGGTCAGAAATGGCTACATAATAATTTCAGCTAGACTTTACCTCGTAATCTTCATCTTTATTTGAGGTATATCAGAATCTTTAATGGTACATACATTTCAGTGAGTTTATTAATTTTTATTTATTTTTTTATTTTTATGAATCTTACTATATTATCTTATTATATTTTACTTTATACGATTTTAAACAATTATCCATTTTAAATTGTATAACTATTAGAAGTTTATCAAATGATCCATATAATTATCTAAAATCTTTATTTATGGTAATGGTCTCCCTTTTTATTAATTTTTTTTTTTTGAGAATATGTTTTATTTTTTTTATTTTATATTATTTTAAGCAATTCTTCACTTTAATCGTCAATTTTAAAAAGCTTATCAAATGAATATTTATTGTCTATTTATTCTACTCTTTTATATTAGTTTTTTTTTATATATAAAAACAATTTCTTATAGAAGCATGCTTTTCTTTCATATATGTGGATGTATGCCTTGAAAGGTACATGTATTTTGATGAATGACAAAAGGTATTAAAGTCTAAGAACTTATTTACAAAAAGCGTGAAAAAGATCCAACAAGCAATCAAGATAGGCAAAGCAGTCAAGAGGGGTAAAAAAGGAATCTTACTATTTGTATTGTTTGTTTTAGAATTATTTGTAAATGATAAGTAGGGTTCTCAAATTAATATGGTCACACACACACACATATTTAACATGTGCTTAAAAGATATATCATATGGTTAAATGTTTTCTAACATGTGTTTAAAACTGACAATTAATGAAGTTTACACTATAAAAAAAGTCTCGTTTAGCGACCGAAAATAGCGACCGAAACTTTTCGGTCACTATTTGTGACCGATATTGCGACCGTTTGGTTGATTTGTAGAAAATGTCAAAATCTGGTATTTAGCAACCGAATTAGCGACCGACTAAGTGGTCGCAATTCGTCACGGTCGCTAATTCGGTCGCTAAACCTAAAATATTAAAAGTCAACTTGTTTGACCAGTTAGCGACCGATTTAGCCACTGGTTTTTTGAGAGTTTTAATTTTTTTTATCCTTTTAGCGACCGACATTAAATCGGTTGCTAAAGCGTGATTGTGAAAAAGCACAGGAGCCTAATAGTGGACCGATTTTGTGACTAAGTTTTTATTTTTAACCAGCGACCATTTTAGCGATCGAAAACATAAAAACTTAATATTCTCTCTCCTCCTTTGTTATCACCCACGATTTCCTCCCCCCCTCACTATTTTCCTTCTTTCTTTCTTTGCTACCTCTCCTTCCTCTCATCTCTCTCAAACTTCTTCTTCCTCCTCCTCCCCACAAACCAGCCGCACGCCGCTACTGGAGAGGTCGCCGTCCAGCCCGCCGTCTGGTCGCCATTCAACCGCACCTTTTAGGGAGAGGACCGTGTGTCCCAGCACGTTCTGGTTCTTCCTCCACAGCGCGAACGCCGCCCTCCGCCGCGTGAACGCCATCCTCGGCCGCGGGATCTCCATTTTTCGGTCGAGCTTGGCGAAACCAAGCGTAGCTATCAATCTTTTCTCTCGTTTGGTCCGATGCCTCTGTGTTCGCCGCCATTGCTTCGTCGCCGTCACGGTCACCTCCTCGCCGGAGTCTCCTGCTGTCGCCGCATGCCGCTCTTCCTTCTTGGTAAGAAGATTTCGTCTTTTCTATTCTTAGTTTCCTCTGATTTGAATTTGGAACCCTAACCCAAAAATCCCCTTTTGAAACCCTAAACCTAATATGTTGATTCTGCCCAATTGTGGAATTTGTGCAACTTTAGATGCAAAAATCCTCTGATTTTCTGGCATTATTTCTTCCAATTCAAGATAGTTCTTTATATCATTTTTCTTCTACAAATTTGTTTAGTTTCAATTAGTAATTATGCCTAAGCAAATTTATTATGGTAAAGTCTCCCTTGTTTTTGGCAACTGCTTCTTTTCATTTTCCTCTGTAATTATGTGACCGTTTTTGTTTTGATGCATTTTTTTAGGTTATAATGCAAGTGACTCCGATTCTGATGAATTGAAGGAGGATTCTTGAGTGGACTTAATTTGGTTTCATGCCTCAAATTAGAAAAGGTATGTTCATCCCAAGTCTCCCTTTGTTTCAGACTCATGAGAATTTTGAGCACCTTGCCATGATGGAGAGGGTGCTTGGTCCATTACCGCAGCAAATGCTTTTGAGCAAATTTTTGTTCGGTTAGCTGCAGAGGACTGTTGAATGGTTCTCTGTTCAGCTATTTACAAGTTTGCATTTTCTTACTATATAGAAATTAACTTTGTTACAAATTAAAGGCAATGAATCAGTTATTTCGATTTGTGTTTTCCTGCAGCAGAAAAGCATTTTTTTAATCTTATGTTCTATGAAAATATGCTTATCGACTTGTGTTTCTTTAAATGATTTTCTAGCATGAAGACATGAGCAATCAATGTTTTTCTTTTCTCAGTTATCTTTGAAACGGATTGTGTATGCTTTTGAACTCTTTGTTGCAGTCATCATGGAAAGGAGGCAGGTGGTGGTTCTTTTGGAACAACTTTTCAGGAAGGGGTACGAAGGTGGCACAATAAGTGAATGCAAGAGGAGTACGAGGAGGAGTTGGAGAGAGTGGTGAGTTTTTTCTTTTTGACTTCTCTGGCTTTTTTCATCATCCTTTGTAGGCCAACTTTACATTACACTCTCCAAATTTTAAATGGAAAGATATGCTCTGTTGTAGCTGTATTTTTTTCAAAAGGAGAACCTATATTCTGTCTTTATCTTTTACCAATGAAAATGATATCTTTCTCCATTTATGCCTTCAACTTAACTTGTAATTGTAACGTTAGGTGACCCTCTGAGGATGGTGTTGGATAATGTCATAAAAGGACTTCTTCTACAAATTATAGGTAGAGAGCTAATAGAAGATTTTACTACTTTCTCATCATCTCTTCCTGTAAGTTTCAATTATTGTTTTTGTTCAAAAAAAATAAAGAAATTCCAATTGGGAAGATTTGTGTATGACTTTTCTTTATGCTTTGAATATGTGAACCATGTTGTCTGACTTTGGATCATACTCATTAGATTTAAAGTTTTGATTCCTTATTTGGTTTATGATACTACCTTAATTAGTACCCTTGTTAATGATCAATTATGAACTCTGTCCTTATAAATCATATTAATTATACCTCTATTGTTTGGGCTCTTTCCTCCAATGCTAGTGGAGACAATATCCTTACCTGTAAGTATGTGAAATATTTATATTGTCCTGATAAAGGATTACTTTGAAAATTGATGTTTTGTGAAAACCATGATACTAGAGTCTAGAACCTCCATACTTTAACTTCAAAATACACCTTTTGAGCAGAAATAAATGCTTGCTATATAGTTATCAGTCAGAAGATAAATATGAATTTTATTATCTCTCATCCTTTTTCTTAGAGTATATTCTATTAAGATGGAAGTGCTGCATATTTAGTAATGGAGGATAATATTTGAAAGCTAGTTTGACTGAATTGGAGCATTAGTTTTTGTGTATCTTGATTTTCATGATTTATTCATTCTATTTTACATGTAGGTGGGGGAGATTCTGTTTTACATATGCTTCATTCCTTCTTTTACGTAGGCCGTGTCTGTGACTCATTTCAAGAAAAAATTGAAGAGTAAGTTACTTTTCAGATCTTTTATTTGATAATGCCTGATCCTTTTCTTTTTCTATCCCACTTAAAGTAATTTGTTTTGGACTTGTTATATTTAGACCACTTTAAGTGAAAACTATTGAGACATTATTTCTTGTGGTATAAAATTCAGAATGAAATTTGCATCTTCTAGATATACTCACTTTCTTGGCTTGTTGATGTTCTGTCATGGACTTCTAAGAAGTCTTTCTTTGTTAGATATGTCATCGGCTTAGTTTAATTGTACTTTATGCACTTTAAATCATTGTATCCCTTGGCCTTCTGATCCAGAAAGAAAATTATTTGCAAAATTGATATTTTTTGGTAATAACCCGTATGCATGTTCCTTCTCTTTTTTATAAATTCTCTGATAGAATTTTACACCTGTAATGCTATGCAAGTGTTGCTATGGAGGCATCATTATATTTTGTATTCGTATTGATTGGCCTGAGTTAATATCTATCTTTTTGCAGATGTCATGGGACTTCTAACCGGTGTAGGTACTGAGAAGGAATATGATGAGATGTTAAGCTGACTAAGATTAATGTTATTGAAATAGATGTGGATAGGTAAATTAGACTATTTTGGTTTAATTGCAATCCTGTAAGACAAGTGTATTTTTTCCATATTAAATGTATTTATGTACCTAAGAATCTTGTTGGTTGATATTTAATTTATTTTCTATGAAAGTTATTTTTTATAATAATATTGTGACAACAATAAAGGAGTTATCTTTTATTTGTTGTAAAAAAATGGTTTGTTATAAGCTTTTTAAAGAAATCAGTTGCTAAATTGGTCCCCAAAATAGGTGTTGGGGACCAATTTGGTGACTTTTTTTTTTAAAATCAGTGACCAATTTAGCGACCGAATTAGTAACCGAATATTCGGTCGCTAAATTGGTTCTATAATAAGTGTTGGAGACCAATTTAGCGACCGATTTTTATAAATTAGCGACCGAATAATTCGGTCCCTATTAGCGACCGATTCCAAATTCGGTCGCTAAACCTGTTTGCGACTAGGGTTTTAGCAACGGACACTATTCGGTCGCTAATCCATTTAGCGACCGAATTTCATTGAATAGCGACCGATTTTTTTCGGTCGCTAAACACCCTTTTTTTTGTATTGTTTAATTGGGCAATCAATTCCTTAATTGTCAAGTTTTTGAAATTTAATCTGATACGCACCATAATCGATTATGGAAATACTATAATCGATTGTGAGTCGTGGTTAAATGGCTTTAATGAGTGTTAATGAGCAATTATGATATTAAAGCCGTTGAATTCAAACTTTGAAATTAAATAATCGATTATTACAATTGAATAATCGACTATGACCTTACTGACTTTCTATACGCTTCAACAGAAACCCTGTAATCGATTATGTAATCGATTATAGCCTTTTATGTAAAAGTCAGTAACATCATAATCGATTAATGAAATCGATTATAATCTTTTGTGAAAAGTCAGTGACCACATAATCGATTATGGTAATCGATTATGCCTATTCTGTCCATATGCGCGCTTCCTGAAAACACTTTAAATAATCGATTATGGCCTTTAAATAATCGATTATTATGCGACAGAAATGCATTTTAAGAGGTTTGACCTAATTTTATTTTAAACCCTCACCTGTTTTCTATAAATAGGAGACCTGGCAGCCTTGTCCAATACACAATATACTACTCTCCTCTATTCTACTCTGTGCTAAAACTCTGATTGATTTTTCTATTTCATCTCTTGCACTTACACTTGATCATATTACTTTGAGAATCTTATACACCATATATGTGTTGCTGTATTTGTGCTTCAAATTGTATTTTATATCTGCACTTTTGAGTGCTTTCTCATTGTAAATCATTTATAGTTTTCTCTAAATGAGTGTGATCTCACGAACTGTTTTTGAGACTCTTGCATAAGGGATAGTACGTCCTGTGATTTGTGTTAAGAGTGCTCTGATTTGTAAAGGTTCTGGTTTAGCCTGTTTTAAAAACTAGAGTTGATTGAAAACCCTTGGTCGTATTGCCTTGGGGACTGGACGTAGGCCACGTGGGTAGTTGTGTGGCCGAACCAGGATACATCGTTGTGTCATTTCCTCCCCTTATCTCTTTATTTTCTCACAACGATTTTATTTTTCATACGCTTTATTTCACAACGTTTTACTCTTAATCTATTGCTTATCAAAACAAGTTTTAGATATAGTTTAAATTGCCAAAAGTTTTCAAAAATCAATTCACACACAATTCACCCCCCTCTTGTGTTTGAGGTCACTTGTCAACAATATAGATATCACATCATATACCTTACTCCAATGATAGAAATCAATAAAATTCATTCTTATTTTAAGAAATTAGTTAAACATCTCACCTAAGAATTACTCTTACATAATGGGTAGCTCATTTGATTAAGTAGACTAAGTTTGTGATAGAGAATTTAGATTCGAATCTAGCAAAATATATCTTTTAGGAGGGGCAAAGAACCTTAATTATAATTAATTAAGCACTCAAGCAGAGATTAGTCATATAACGAATCGAAGAGATCTAAGATTGGAATGCTCTGTGAACTCATTAGAGAGTCAAAAGCCTTAATTATGATGGTTCCTATAAAAGAAAATGCTTTGGAATGGGCATCGCATCTTGAGTTAATTGGACCCGTGGAAGGTGACTCCCTCAAGAGTTATGTCAATACTCTATTAAGGGTATAACACCAAATAATTACGTGGGCTTGCTTATATAGGATAGAGGGTTCTTTACGCATGTTTAGAGGTCTTTTGGATTTTTCTCTTTTTTCATATAAAACAATAAGGTTTGGTAATAAGGTAACTTGGTGAGCTTACCGTCTAGTTCTGACAAATCCTAATCAAGGTTGGGTTGAGGATGTTTCGTAGGTTATTTGTGATTTCCCCCCTTTTTTCCCACTAAAAAAAAAAAAAGATGCCTTTCTTAAATCTAAAAATAAAAAATGGAAAAATGCAACGTCATTCAAGTCAACTCTTCTGTTGTGTCACTCACTCGATCAGTACTCCCATTCCCACGACTCTATGGTCTATAAATTTCTCCATTATTTCCATCAGAAATGTTTTTTTAGACAACCACATAGTTGAAAAGTATGGTGCTACTGTGCTATACTGTACGGTATTGTAACGTTATACTGTTCATTTTTATTTTCAAATTTCGGAATTAAAAAAAATTAATAATTTGCATTTTTTTTGTACTAATATTTTTTTTAAGTACTAACATTTTTTTGTTAAGTATGTGCAAATATCTGGTTAATCAAGTATAAATATCTGGTAAATTCGGTTCATTATCTGGTTAATGGGTTTTATTGAGAAATAAAATTGTGGTTAAGTATGTGCAAGTATCTGGTTAATCAGGTACAAATATCTGGTGAATTCGGTTTATTATCTGGTTAATGGGTTTTTTTGATAAATAAAATTTGTGGTTAAGTATGTGCAAATATCTGGTGAATTCGGTTCATTATCTGGTTAATGTGTTTTGTTGAGAAATAAATTTTTTGGTTAAGTATGTGTAAATATCTGGTTAATTGGGTACAAATATCTGGTGAATTCGGTTCATTATCTGGTTAATGGGTCTTTTGAGAAAATAAATTTTTTATTTAAAAAAAAAAGTCAAAATTTGAAAGAAAAAAAAAGGCTACAGTAGCTGTACAATACCGAGTTGTCAAGGTTGTCCCGTATTTGGGTTGTCCAAATAACAGTCCCGTATCTCCATTTGGAAAGTGTATCATATCTTTCATTCAAGTTCTTAAGTTTGATGAAACATGCTGATTTACAAGAGGGTGTAATTAATATGATTTCAGGAATAGAAAATATTTATATTTTGTTTGGATTAGAAAAGAAGTAGAGAGGAAAGAAGTAGGAGAGGAAGAATTAGGAGAGAAAAGAGATGAATAGAAAATGCTAATTTTTTATATTGTTTGGATTGAAACAAACAGAAGAAAAGTAGAAGAGAAAGAAAAGTTAAATTTTCTCTCCACTCGTTTGGTTTGATAGAAACTTGGAGAGAAAAAAAATAAACTTTTATTGTGAAGACATATTTGCCCTTATAATACCCCCCCCCCCCCCCCCCCCCACCCCCCACCCCCCACCACCACACACACACTATAAAATAATATAATAAATAAAATAAAATAAAATAATAATGTATCACCAACTTTATTCCCTCATGCTCCAATAATTTTACAATAAAAATATATTAATTAATTTATCATAAACCATCACGTTTATAAAATGTATCTGGCCTTAAAATGGTAGGGCATCTTCTTGCCTAAACTTTATTATTAACAAGATGACAATTTCTGCGGGCGATTATTAGTTGATACGTCATTAATTGGTCTTCCTTCCTAAGACTTATGTTATCCTTCCATATAAAAAAAAGGTTAAAGTAATGATTTGGTCCCTATACGTGACACTGATTTTCAATTTGGTCCCTATACGTAAAAAGTTATCAATTTGGTCCCTATACGTGACACTGGTTTTCAATTTGGTCCCTATACGTAAAAAGTTATCAATTTGGTCCCTATACGTGACACTGGTTTTCAATTTGGTCCTCACCGCTAATTGGTCCCGATATAAGAGGACCAAATTACAAATTATTGTCACATGTAGGGACCAATTCAACCAAAAAAAATTTGAAATCGGTCACTACATGTGACAATTATTTTCAATTTGATCCCTACATGTGATAATAATTTGCAATTTGGTCATTCTTATATAGGGACCAATTAGCGGTGAGGACCAAATTGAAAACCAGTGTCACGTATACGGACCAAATTGATAATTAGTGTCACGTATAGGGACCAAATTGAAAATCAGTGTCACGTATAGGGACCAAATTGATAACTTTTTACGTATAGGGACCAAATTGAAAATCAGTATCACGTATAGGGACCAAAACATTACTTTAACCTAAAAAAAAAAAAAGTATTGCTAATCAGCTCCAGGGACATTAATAAAAAAAATCAATAAATAGCAAGTTTCGATAAGAAACTTTTTTTTACGAGAGTTTCGATAAGAAACTTAAATATACTAATTACCCCAATATTTTAAATATATAATTTTTTAATAAAAATTTATCTTTCTTTAATTTTTTATCTAGTTCAGTCAACAAAAAAAAAAAAAAATCTACTACCTTGGTATTTAAAAAAGAAAAAATATCCAACAACAACGCCGCTTTAAACTCCATATAAAAATACTCCCTCCGATCCTTATTATAAGAGGTAAATGACTATTTTTTTTGGTCAAAAATATAAGAGACATACATATATTTTGACAAATATTAAATGTTCATTTCCAATTTTACCCTTATTTATAATAGAGTTTATATTTACGAGACAGTGCAACTTTCAATACAAGTAGGTTTGTTCATTAATTATTGAAGGGTTGAATTTGTAAATTTATATGAATATTAATTACAAATAGCTTCAATGCATTTCCTTGATCGGTGTATTTTAGGATTTTGCCTCTTATATATAGGACCAGAGGGAGTAACTTCATAACGTCAAACAGTACGAAAATGTAATAACGTATTACATCAATTAATTAATCAATTATTTTCCGTCAAAAAACATTAAACTAACTACATTTCCTCAAGGATGGGCACAGGCGGACAAAAACCGGAAACGGTGGGGCAGGCGGTGCTGGTCATAAATTGCTAGAGAATAATTTTAGCTAGAGTTACCTAGTAATCTTCATCTTTATTTGAGGTATCAGAATCTTAATGGATTATCTCATTGAATTGTTTAACTCGTTTTTTTTTTTATATTTTATTATATTACCTTACTATTTTTTACATTATATTATTTTAAACAATTATTCACTTTAATGATATAATTTTTTTTAAAAAATTCACCAAATGTTCCAAAAATTATTTGACATTTTTTTTTTCTATTTTTACTTTTTATTTGATATTATTTTAAACAACTCTTCATTCTAATAATTCAATTTTAAAAAGTTCACCGATTGAATTTCAAAAGTTACCTTACATTTCTATTTACATTTATTATCTATTATTTTTATTTTTTTATTAGATTCTTTTTTTTCCCCTTTGGTAAACAATTTTTTTATTAGATTATTATACAAAAATCAGTTACTTATAAAAAACAACTTTTCTTTCATATAAATATCACATCATATACCTTACTCCGATGATATAAACCAATAAAAACTCATTCTTATTTTCAGAAATTAGTTAAACAACTCAGGTTAGAATTACTCTTACATATTCGAAATGCTTTGGAATGGGCATCTCATCTTGAGGCGGGGGGTGACTCCTTACGAGTTATGTCAATACGCTAAAGGGTAATGCATACACCAAATAATTACGTGGGTTTGCTTAGGATAGAGGATTCTTTACGTATGTGTAGGCTTTTTGGACTTTTCTCTTTTTTCATATAAAAAACGATTAGGTTAGGTAATAAGGTAACTTGTGAGCCTACCTGGCTTAATGGAGTATTAAAGAATTGCCCTTAATCCTAATCAAGGTTGGGTTGAGGATGTTTCATAGGTTATTTGTGATTTGCCCGTCTTTTTCTATTAACAAAAATAGGATTCCTTTCTTAAATTTAAAAATGAGTAAAGATACAAGGTGGTCTATCAAATTTTTCAAGTAGGACAGTAGGTCCTTGAAAAAAAAAAGGGACAATTTGGTTCCTCAAATTTTAAAACAGGGGACAATTTGGTCCTTATTGAGGGACCAGATTGTCCGTCGTTATGAAATTTAGGGGATCAAATTGTCCCCCGTTTTGAAATTTGGGATCAAATTATCCATTTTTTTTCAGGGACCAAACTGTCTTACTTGAAAAATTTGAGGGATCACTTTGAGTCTTTCCTCGATAAAAATAGAGTAAAGACTCAAACTAATGCGTCGTCGTTAAGTCAACCCTTCAGTACTCCCACTGTTACATAGTCTATAAATTTCTCCATTATTTCCCTTTGGAAAGTATATCTTATCTCTCACCCTATCCCTCTACTTTCCTCTCCCACACAAACATGTTCATGCCAGCTGCTTTGGCTCTACAACACCAAGAGCCTCACAAACACCGACACCAACCCACAACCCCTCTCCCATCCCACATGGCCACCGTGTCGCCGTGGCAGCCCCGCCGCAAGGTCTCCCTCCAGCGGCAGCGGAAGGTGCAGGCAGTGCGGCTAGGTGGGAAGAATAAGCCACGGCGAGGAATGGTTGCGAGGCTTGTTAGAACTTTTAAGAGGATGCGTTTGAAGTGGCTCAAGTTACACTATCTTCGCATGTTGAAGAGGCTTAAGGAGCACTATAGAAAGATGCTGAAGGAATTGGCGGAAACTGGCGCCACCATTGAAACCATGCTTTTCATGGAAAGCACTTCTATCATCCCTGGTGGGCTTACCATATCTAGCTGCCCTACTCGTTATGGATCAGATCGCCCACGATCCATTTCCGTGTAAAACTTTCTTTTCTTTATTTTAATTCCTCCCTTTTTTATTTATATAAGGAAACTCAAGTTCCTTTATATGCTTCCATTTGTATTATATGTATCTTGGAAGAAATTTACTTTTCTTGTGGACTTTATTCACCTTGTTATGAATTTTTAATGAACTTATTAAAAGCAGTTACTTAAAGGAATGAGACCAACCAAGTGGTAAGGGAGTTGAACACCTTAAGCAAATGGTTAGAGATTTAAATCCTGGCTATTGTGTATGGAGAAAACCTGGTTGGGAGGAGAGAATCCACCTTATGTGCCCGACAGATTTCCCGATGAAGATTAGTCATTACTAATGATTGTGGATACTTCCAGTGGCGGATCTTGACTATAAATGTCGGGGGAGCCATTAACTACTAGCCAAAATAATATAATTAAAATTCATATCAATAATATTTAATTTATCAAAATTTTAAAGTAACATATTAATATAAATTAACAATAAAATATATAAAATAAAAATTTACCTGCATTTAAAGAGTCTCTCTTCATTCTTTTAAAGACTTAAAGACATCAATGGTTGAATCAAAACTAAAAGTTTTAATTATTTCTTTTTCAATATAATTCACCGTATTGTTGAAGTTGAGATCTCAAATTAATTTTTCCTTGGTAAATAAAATCCATAAAATAGAATCCGTTCAAAAGAACACATGTACCATCCATCCATTTAAATTTTTTTTGGTCTTTTTATCTTTAAAAAGAAATTCTCTATCAGAAAACTTAATTAACAACTCTTATTAAAATGTGTTTAATACATATGTTATTTTTTCAAGTTTTTTTTATGTTTGATAACATAACCCATAAAAAATAAAAGAGCTGCATTCTAAGTTCTAACACTATAATTTAGAATCAATACTATACTAAACTTGAGAATGCCATGATATATGAGAATTAGATTGTCTTTTACCCTCCCTGGCCCATCGTCACTCACACCCAACAATCAACATGCCTAAACTTAAAAGAAATAAGCCAAGAACAATATAATAATGTAATAAGAAAAAGAAAAGATGCAAAAGGCATCCAGAAGTTAGCATCCCAAAAGCAAAAGCCACAGCCTGGTGAGAGATGAGGGTGCAGGTTGCAACTTGCAGGTAAGATTGGTCAACTTGCGGAGGGGAAGAATGCAGGAAAATATAAGTTTTTTATATTAAAATAAATTAGTTACAAATTTCTGGGGGGAGCCACTGCTCCCTCCCGCCCTGTCCATGGTCCGCCTCTGGATACTTCGTACCTATATCATGTTACCAAAAAAAGGAATGAGACCAACTGGGTTGACATATTTGGTCCAGTCTTTTGTTTAATAACTTGAGTTTGATTATCATATTTTTTATTTATTGATATGCGATATATGTAAATTTCGATACAAATTTTCTTGATGGTGTTGCTGGTTTTACAAGGGAGCGTATCTTTTTACCTAATGCAAACTTTAATGTACCGAGAAAAGGGAATGAAAAATTGTTAACTTCTCTCTCGCCATATATAACAAGTCTATTTGTGGGGGCAAGCAACGTGTTGTTGAGATAATGAAGGGGTAACGAGACATGTACATTGGATAATATTTTTTATCATTGTTTTTACTGTGAGGGGACAAGGACATGAAGTTGAATATATAACAATATTGTATGTAAATATAAAATAGGTATACAAATAATACAATACTAAAATATGAAAAGACATGCATATGAATTTCAGGATACAAATAACATAAGTCAATCTTCGTCTTGATTATTTAGTTCGAGTTATAGACCTTCACCCTTTTCAGAATTTATGAAATCTTATTTATAATGTTTTTATCTTTATCTTTTTTTTTTTGGATAGGCAAATGTTAGTTTTTATGTTAGTTGTTAGATTATGGGGAGGGGGGATTCGAACTCAGCACCTGTCACTCCAAGAGGAGGCTCCTTATGTCCCTTAGCTCAACCATGTGAGCTACCTAAGTGGGACTATAATGTTTTTATCTACTTCATTCTTTTACATAGTTTTATTTTATCACGTAAAAAAATACAAATAAAGAAATCATCTTTCCTTAAACATCCAGAGAAATCCATCGTCTTGCTTTTTAAGTTCTTTTTCAACGGTTTGGAATCGAAGCCAGTTTTTTGACCAAGGCGGTTTAAAGATATTCATCGGTTAGGTAGGAATAGGATGACCCTTTTTCTGGTTCAACCGTTCGAATCTTTTGCTTCGATCAGATTGTCAAAATTATTTGTATAGTTTGACTTTAATATTTTAATTGAGTTATTTACTTAATTGATAATAATTTGGCCCAAATTGAACCAAATATCCAAATCATTGTGTTTCTTTGAGGTTCTTGTGTGGTAGGACTTCTATCCGCTAATCTCCTCTAAAAGCAAAAATGATAGATATATTATTACTTTCTTATATTATATTTTACTCACTTTAGAAGAGTTTTATCCAATTTCTCTGCCCATGCTTTGGACAAAAAAATTACTATACCAATGTTGTTGATCTCTAAAATATATTTTACAATAAAATGTTATTATTTTATTAAAAAATAAATTTGAGTTAAAAAACATTTTTGATATTTAAAAAATGTGTAACATCAAATCAATTTAAAACAAATTGAAATATAACATTTAAAAACGAGTTTAACTTTTATGTACTGTCAGTGTAAAACTTTTTACACTTTCAATCAATCACAAATCATGGTACGAGTGACTTTTAAGGCAGTTAGGATAAAACTCAAACATTTTTACTGATTTTATATAATGTATGATTGACTGAAAGTATAAAAAAAATTTCATTCACAATACATACCAATTAAGTACTTTCAAAAATATATTAAATCTAGTTTTTATAAAATACAAAATTGTAATGAATCAAGATTAAAGGTTTTAGGGCCTTATACAGTCTATTCTGGGTTACCCATTTTTTCACACTTTTAAGACAGTTGTTGCGCAAATTTCTTAGTGCAGCTACGAGCTAAAAGTGTTGAATATTTAGTGTGTTTGATTTCACATCTCGAGATACTAGAAGTGTTTTTGCACTTGTCAAACATGAGTTTAGTAAAATAAAAAAATAAAATAAAAGGAGGAGTTTAATTTGGGTACAAGTTTGGGGAAACAATTTTGCATCCAAAATTGATTCTATCAGAAGCAGCCTGGAGTAGCTTCTACTTTTGGATTAAAAAATTACACTAAATTTTACATCAAACCTACTTTCAAATTAAAAACATTCAAACATAAATTACTTTACATCAAACTCAATTATATTGAAATCAATTCCACAAAATTAATTTTACTCAAAATCACGTTTGTCAAACAAACAACCAAACACACACCTAATCTACATTCCAAGAGCAAGAATCACGATTGGTATGCTTCATCACTCCACTATCACAAGGGACAAATGTTTCAAACAATTCATCATAAGCATAAATATAATGAATCTAAAAGCTAATCATTACTCAAATAACTTTTGCCTTCTTTAACCATTAAGACATGATCTTTATCTTCGTCAAATGAAAATCGTCCAGACACTACTCCTTTACCTTTGCATTCTCCTTTTCAAATTGTTATGTCAGCTCAGCTTGTGGCAATTGCATTTGATGTGTACTTTTTGGTATCAAACTGATCTCTTGGCACTAACATGGATCGGTCCAAGTGGAAGTGACTTGTGTTCCTTAAACATGAAATCTTGGATTCAATTAGCCCAGATTCAAATGTATTTAAGAAATATATTTAGGAGGTCTCGTTTCGATGCCTAAAAGTAACTCGAGAGATTAGTTTTTCATCTATCAGATAAGAGGATACTCTGAAAGAAAGAAAAAAGACTAATCGATCTCTTGGCTTTTATTGCTACCATTTGTAAAGTTTTAGTAACACAAATTGTAGCCTCAATTTGAATAGTTGGCATCTTAAATATTTCTCTTTCCAAAATTGATTATTATCACACTAGCTTCTGCGAGTGTTTCTTTCCCAACCAAAAAGTGTTGCCACCAAGTTTATCCCCATCTTGAATTTCCATGTTAACACTTACCAACTATCTTATTAAATGCGTGTTTGGATGAGCGTTTGACAAACGTGATTTTGGATGAATTTGAATTTATAGAATTGATTTTGGTTAAAAATGAGTTGAGAGATAAGTGATTTATGTTTGGATACCTTCATGAAAAAAGTGATGCAATTACCAAAATGAATTTTAATGTGTATGTGTGTGTCTATATATATATATATATATATATATATATATATACACACACACACACACATACACTTTAACTTGAATTGAATGAAAATATTGACGCCAGAATAACACAACAACATATATATATGTGGTCCAGATAAAAAAATCGACTTAAGGGAAACAACACATAAGCCCAATTCCAAGCCCGTCCAATGAACTTAACTAAGCCTTTGTCATTGATGTTGGCTTGCTAATTGTTACGATCAATGGTTATCATTGAAGTTCCTCACAGAAATACATGCAACTGCATGTACTAAAGTAAAGCATACCAAGGGCGAATTTTCTTGAACATAGAATAGGTTAATTACAAAATCACGAAAGTTATGCTTAGGATTATGTATTTGTTAAAGTTTGAATGTGTATTAATATTTCAGTTTATTTTATGGTGATGAGTGTAAGAAACAAGATGAGGGGTAGAAGCTACAGTTACAGTCCCTTACTTCCAAGGCTATACAGTCAAAGAAGGCGTAGTCCTGCCCTATGGGCTGTTATGGTGATTGTGGTAGGGATTTGCCAACAAGTCTTCTTTTTCGGAACCTCCACATTACTGCAAATATATATGTTTGATATTCAAATAAATATAATAAAAGGATTTCTAGATGTCAATTCATGCTGACACTAGTGCAAAATATGTAATAAACAAGCAAGGTTAACGTCTGTTAACCAAAACTTAGACGTTAAAAAGGAGGCGGTGGCAGAACTGTAATTGTCAGTGTCACTTAAATCACCTTTAACGTCAGTTGTATAAACAACAGACGTTAAAAGTGTTGCTGGTCACTTTTGACGTCAGTTATTTATACAACTAACGTTAAAAGTTCAATTTTTAACGCCAGTTGTATAAATAACTGACGTTAAAAGTTGAATCAAACTTTTCCTATGTTCATTGACTACCGTTGGATGAAACATGACGAGGATCACTAGGTAATTAACGGTTGAGATCCTCTCAAGCTGTGTTTTCTTTTTCTGACTTCTCTGACTCTCTATTCCTAATCTCTCTCAAGTCTCATCGTCTCCATTTCATTTCAGAAACAATAAAGACACATACACCATAACATCAACATGACCAAACTCACAGAAACTACTAGGCATAATCAAGGACAAGGCTTCCCAAAGCAAAGCCGTGTTACTATTGTTGGAACCAAAATAATTTGGATTAAATAATCTCTAGGTTTTGATGTTAACAATAAGAATTAATTTTGTGTAGCAAAGTGTTAATGCTTTAAATCTAACAAGTGCCTTTAGTCTTAAAGAATCTCTGTTCTTATAAGCTAAAATGTTAAGTCTTTTCTCCTTGCAAATCCGCGTCCATATGTTCTCTATTGAATATCTATGCTGAAAGTATGGTCGAGTCCACTCTCCATTATAACTCCAGTGCCACGTCAGTGGACGAGCGCTTGAATGCTTTTAGTGGACGGAGAATTTCTCTTCGTGTAGACGAGAGCCCTTAGTCTGCTATTGCCACGTCACTGGACGGAGATTTTAGTTATCTCAGGTACTGGCAAGACCGCTGTTTTGAGTAGACGAAGTTTTGGTTGCCACGTCAGTGGACGAAGCCTTAAAACTCTTTCTGCTTATCTTGCCTTTACGCTAGTTTGCTGGACGAAGATTTTTTTAAGCATTTATACCAATTTGAACCAAAGCGAATTTATTTCTTATGATTGATATTCATTTCATTTATAATGGTTCTTCTCGTTTTCTATTAACGATTCCTTTTGCCTTGTTTCATTGAGAGAGACATAGTACAAGTCAGGACTTGCAAAAAGCAGAATAGTACAATGCAAAACGTTTTTGTACCCTGTCACCTTTTACGCTGATATAGTTGGAACTTGTACAAAGGAGGAAAAATTTTTTTTGCAAGCTACTTTTGCTCAGAGGTGTGCTTTTTCATGCAAGAATTTGTCTCACAGTACAAAGGCCTCGAGCAAGCTGAGTCACAACGGATATTTACCTAGTTGACTCTATTACTAAACGGGTATTTCAAATACAACCGTTGAAGACTCTGAAGAGAAGATCAAGGACCCTATAAATAGAAGACTAAAGCTTTTGAAGAAACAACTTTTGCGTATACAAAGAAATTTCAAGAAATCTCTCGCGAAGCAAATATTTTCTTATTCATTCAAAAGCAAAAGTCTGTAATATTATAGTTTGAATATTGCTATAATATTTATCTGATCTTAAACTTTCATACTCTCACATATAGTGAGTTAGAAGATCAAAGATATCAAAACTCTTTATTAGAGGTAGAGCCTGAAGAGGCTTGGTAAGAAAGAAATACTTGTGAGCCTGGAGAGGTGTTGAATACTTGGTGTAATCTATTTGAAAATAGTGGAAAAATCCTTCAAGTAGAAGGGACTGGACGTAGCTCTTGGTTGGAAGAGAGTGAACCAGGATAAAACATCTTGTGTAAATCTTCTTATCCCTTATCTCTTTTGTTTTACGTATTTATACTAACTGTGGGGATTTGAACTTGAATTTGTTAATCCTTCAAAAGACTTCTTTTCTGTGTGCTTTATTCTGTCTCCTTAACTTTGTGTGAGAAAATCTTTTTGAAAAGGCTGTTTTCGAAAAATATTAACAAACACAATTCAACCCCCCTTCTTGTGTTTGCCTGTGTCAACTTCAGTTGGTATCAGAGCTCAGCCTCGAAAGGGTTGAGCATCTAACAAGTGCTGAGGAAGTACGATCCTATCACCATGGATGCAGAAGGACAAGCTATCAACAGACCTCCACTCTTTGATGGAACAGATTACGACTATTGGAAGAAGAGAATGATGGCCTTCCTAGATGCACAGAATCTAGACATCTGGGAACTGATAGAGAATGGCTACACTGAGCCAAGAAGTGAAAATCAAGTTGTACTGGCTAGAGCAGATTGGAGTGTTGATCAAAAAGCCAAACATCAACTAAATCTCAAAGCCAAACATTACTTGATGTGTGCTATTTCCAGATCAGAACATGATAAAGTTCACAGCTGCAACACAGCAAAAGAAATCTGGGATACACTGGCTCTCGCTCATGAAGGCTCATCACAAGTGAAGGAGTCAAAGATAAGCATGCTGGTTCACCAGTATGAACTCTTCAAGATGACTGATCATGAGTCTATAGATCAGATGTTTGGAAGATTTCAAACAATAACAAACAGTCTCAGATCTCTGGGAAAGGTATATGAGAATAGAGATCATATCAGAAAGATTCTGAGAAGTCTCTCCAAACAGTGGAGACCAAAGGTCACTGCTATTCAAGAAGCTAAGAATCTGAATACTCTCTCTCTGGAAGAACTTCTAGGATCATTAAAAGTTCATGAACTTGAACTAAATGAGGAAGACAATTCCAGAAAGGGAAAGTCCATTGCTTTAAAGGCAAAGAAAGCAAGTTCTTCAAAAGTTCTCAAAGCTGCTGAGTCTTCAGATGATGCTGAACCTTCAGACAGTGATGAAGGATCAGATGAAGATGAACTATCTTTCATCTCCAGAAAGATACAACATATGTGGAGAAGAAAAAATAATTTCAAGAGAAAGCCATTCAACAAGAAATTTTCTAAGGAGAAGTCAGACTCCAAAGAAAAAGGTCCACCTTTGTGCTTTGAGTGCAAAAAGCCTGGACATTTCAAAGCCGACTGCCCTGACCTAAAAGAGAAGAAGAAGTTCTTTAAGAAAAAGAAGGGCTTAATGGCTACATGGGAAGACTTGGACTTATCCTCATCAGATGAGGAAGAGGAAGCAGAGGAAGAGGCAAACATTTGCCTCATGGCAGACACATCATCAGAGAATGAGTACACTGATGATGATGAGGTAACAGATTCTGAACCTTCAACTCTCAAAATGCCTTTGATGAATTACTGCATGACTCATCCATATTATCTCATGAATACAAAAGTCTTAAAAAGAAGTTTGCAAAATTAACCAAAGAATATGATAGAGTTTGCATGGAAAAACAAAGTTTGTTCCAAGAAAATGATAAGCTGAAATCAGAGAATGTCAGTCTAACTGACAAATCTGAATGTGAGCCTGACAATTCTTGTGAAGTTGCAAAACTAAAACAAGATGTAAAATACTTGACAGACTCTCTGTCAAAACTGGTAGGAGGCTCAGATAAGCTTAGTCTTATCCTAAGGTATTCTAGGTCACCCTTTGATAAATCTGGCCTTGGTTATGACAATAAGAAGTATGAGGCATCTTACACTAAGTCAAAACCACCTATGCAGCAAAGAGCTTCAAAAGCTCCAGCTAGGTATGCAAAAACCAAATCTGGCCCGTCCAACACCTTTTGTAAAGTGTGTGGAAAAAGTGGGCACTCTACATCTAGATGCATACATAATAGGCATACTAAATATTCTCGTCCAAAGAAAACTAACATGAAAGGACCCAAGTCAGTTTGGGTACCTAAGAACAAGATAATACCTGTTGCAGATCTGCTTAACAACAGGAAAGAAACAAACATCCTGGTACTTGGACAGTGGATGCTCACGTCACATGACGGGAGAAAAGTATATGTTCCAAGACCTTAAACATAAGGATGGTGGCTGGGTGACATTTGGAGGAAATCAGAAAGGAAAGATCACTGGTATAGGTAAAATCGGTAAACATCCTTTTCCCTCCATTGATAATGTTCTTTTGGTGAATGGTTTAAAACATAATCTACTGAGCATAAGTCAATTATGTGACAGTGGATATGATGTTTCTTTTAATAAGAACATGTGTTATGTCAAGAAAAATGATGGATCAATTTTATTCACTGCTAAGAGGCAAAACAATTTATACAAAATTGACTTGGAGGACCTCTCAAATCAAAGTGTCTCATGTTTAGTGTCCATTGAAGATGAACGTTGGATTTGGCATAAAAGGCTAGGTCATGCAAGCTTGAGATTAATCTCAAAGCTAAATAAGCATAACCTCGTGAGAGGTTTACCAAACCTTAAATACAAATCTGATGCTCTCTGTGATGCATGTCAGAAGGGAAAACAAGTCAAAGGTTCTTTTGAATCTAAGAATATTGTAAGTACCAAAAGACCACTAGAACTGCTACACCTTGATCTTTTTGGTCCAACAAGGACTGCTTCTATCAGTGGTAAGAAATATGGTCTAGTCATTGTGGATGACTATACTAGATGGACATGGGTTATGTTTCTTGCTCACAAAGATGAGTCCTTCAAGGTCTTTTCTGTATTCTGCAAACGTGTACAGAATGAAAAGGGGATGGGTATAGCTTCAATCAGAAGTGACCATGGGGGAGAATTTGTCAATGAGCTATTCAATGAGTTTTGTGAAGAAAAAGGAATTCAACACAACTTCTCAATACCAAGAACACCACAGCAAAATGGTGTGGTAGAGAGAAAGAACAGATCTCTTCAAGAGATGGCTAGGACTATGCTCAATGACAATTCTGTCCCTAAGCACTTCTGGGCTGAAGCTGTGAACACTGCCTGCTACATTCAGAACAGAATATACATTAGACCAATTCTGAATAAGACTCCCTATGAATTGTGGAAAGGCAGAAAACCCAACATATCTTATTTTCATCCTTTTGGATGTAAATGTTTTATTTTAAATACAAAAGATCAACTTGGTAAGTTTGATGCAAAGGTAGACAATGGAATTCTTCTAGGATTTTCTGAAACCTCAAAAGGTTTTAGAGTGTATAACTCAAGAACGTTAACAGTAGAAGAATCTATACATGTTAGATTTGATGACAAACAGCCTGATAAGAAACTATCAGAGCTAGATGAAAGTTTTGCAGATCTTGACTTAAACATCACAGGAGAAACAAATGAAGTCAAAACTGATGATCCAGTTGAAGGACCCTTCTCATCAACCAGAAGCATCCACCTCTCAACAAGACAATGCTCAGAGAACTTGGCATTTCAAGAATTATCATCCACCGGATCAAATAATAGGAAATCCAAGCGATAAGCTAAGAACCAGATCAACTTTCAGAGAGCAAGAAGACTCTGCATTGGTGTCTGAATTGGAACCAAAAACTGTAGATGAGGCTCTTGCTGGACAATGGTTGGATTTTGGCAATGCAAGAAGAGCTGAATCAGTTTGAGAGGAGTGAAGTTTGGACTCTGGTAACCCTACCTAAGAATAAATCTGTTATAGGAACAAAATGGGTTTACAGAAACAAGCTTGACGAAAATGGTAAGGTTATAAGAAATAAAGCAAGATTGGTTGCACAAGGTTATTCTCAAGAAGAAGGTATAGACTATACTGAAACCTTTGCACCCGTTGCAAGATTGGAAGCAATCAGAATTTTACTCTCATTTGCTGCACATCATAACATTATGCTTTTTCAAATGGATGTAAAAAGTGCTTTTTTAAATGGTTTTATCAATGAAGAAGTTTATGTTATGCAACCACCGGGTTTTGAGAATGAAACCCAACCTGAACATGTATACAAGCTTAAGAAAGCTTTATACGGCCTAAAACAAGCCCCAAGAGCTTGGTATGATAGGCTAAGTTCTTTTCTAATGGATAATGGTTTTGTCAGAGGAAAGGTAGACACCACCTTATTTAGAAAATCAATTAATTCCAACTTCATTGTAGTACAGATCTATGTAGATGATATTATTTTTGGTGCTACTAATGAATCTTTGTGCAAAGAATTCTCAAAGCTAATGCAGAAAGAGTTTGAAATGAGCATGATGGGAGAACTCAAATTCTTTCTTGGACTTCAAGTCAAACAATCTATGGACGGGGTGTTCATCCATCAAACTAAGTACACAAAGGAACTTCTCAAAAAGTTTAAGATGGATGATTACAAACCTATGAACACACCTATGCATCCCACGTCCACACTGAACATAGATGATAAAGAGAAAAAGGTAGATCAGAAGGTATACAGAGGTATGATTGGATCTCTCTTGTATCTAACTGTTCTAGGCCTGATATAATGTTCAGTGTTTGCTTGTGTGCTCGTTTTCAATCTGATCCTAGAGAATCTCATTTATCAGCAGTTAAAAGAATCTTTAGATATTTGAAAGGTACTACTAATCTTGGTCTGTGCTTTAAGAAAGATGGAGATTACAGATTAGTTGGCTTTTGCGATGCTGACTATGCTGGAGATAGAATTGAAAGAAAAAGCACCAGTGGGGGATGTCACTTCATTGGAGCTAATCTAGTGTCATGGTCAAGCAAAAGGCAGAGTACCATTGCCCTATCAACCGCTGAAGCAGAATATATATCAGCTGCAAACTGCTGCTCACAACTTCTCTGGATCAAACATCAATTGGAGGACTATAATGTGTCTGTAAGTAGTATTCCACTAATGTGTGATAATACTGCTGCAATTAATCTGTCTAAGAATCCAATTCTTCATTCTAGGGCTAAGCATATAGAAATCAAAACATCACTTTATCAGAGACTATGTGCAAAAGGGTGTTTTTGATATTCAATTTGTAGATACTGGACCATCAATGGGCAGATATCTTTACTAAACCTCTTGCTGAGGACAGATTTACTTTTATCAGAAAACATCTTAACATGTTGTATGTGGTTTAAAATGGTATATGTATTGATTGCATGTTTTATCTGCGCGTCCACTAGTTTTGGCATCCAGAACTTGTGTAGTCTACGCGTCCACTTCTGTTGGTGTGCCGCGTCCACTACTTATGTTTTTGTGCGTCCACCCTCAACCTTATGTGGACCCAATCTTACATACTTTTGTCTTTTAAATTTTTTTTTAAAAAAACTCTGTTATATTAAAACGTTTGATTTTAATCATTTCCTTGCTGAGTCAGCGACTTCCATCAATCCCATCGTAACCTTTTTACGGTCCCAATACACCAACGCCGTTTTTTTTTTTTTTAAGTCTTGTCTAATCAATCTTTTCTTTTTGGAAACTGTTGGTATTCGAAAACTCTTTAAAGGTAAACTCCTTTCCCTCTGAAAAACCTTTCGCTACTCTTCATCTTTGATAACTTCTCTCTGAAAAGTTTTCGAACTCTCTTTCTTCAAACCTTAACCTACTCAAGAACTCAACAATGGCTTCAACCTCAACTCCCGAACCTGCCTATGTTACTGACATCATCAATATCGCGGCTGAACATCATTTTAACTTTGAAATTTTGTGTGAGTACAACTTGGATGTAAGCAAGTTCATCAACGCTGCTGGTTGGGACGGATTGTTTCTGGAAAAGGTCTCGATTTATCCAGACTTAATAAGGGACTTCTGGAGGAAACCAACGATTACTGAAACTGAGATAGTAGGGTTTGTCCAAGGAAAGAAGATAACTGTCTCTGAGAAGACCATCTCTGATGCAATCGTTTGTGCCCAAGAGGGTTTAATCATGACAGAAAATTGGGAAGAAGATCTTGGTGGTATTGAAACCATCGCTGTTACACTGATGCGAGATGACACAGTGAGGACTCACTCATGGAAGTCATCTGAAATGAAGGATCACATCAGGATTCTTCATCAGATTCTGAACAAGACAGTGCTTCACAAGGCAGGGTCTAAGGACAACCTCTCTGCCCTTCACAAGTTTTGTCTCTGTAACTTGGTCTATGAGACAAAAATAAACTTGCCATGGATCCTGTTTCATCGTTTCAAGGATGCCATCACACACAGGGAAACAGCCTCTCATATCACTTTCTCTCATCTTCTGTCAAAAGTCTTCAAGCAGCAAGGCTTGTATGATTACTTAGATGCAAAGCCTCAAGAAGAACAAGACAAGATCTTTCGTTCAAAGGGGATGCAAGCTGCCATTTTTGGAAAAAGCAATCTAAGTAGCATGCACCTTGACACATACAAGCTTGTTGAAATGTCAAAACAAGAAGAGAAAATGAAGATTAAGGAAGAAGCAGTTGAGGCCAACAATGCAGCTATTCTTGGTCTCAGGAGAGGAACTAGAAGGAAAACTATGGCTGTCAGAAAGCCTGCTCCTAGAAGGCCTACCAGAGGCATTGTTATAAATGAGCCTGGCAGTGAGGCCCCTCAACTTGCTCCTCAACCTGCTCCCAAGAGAGCTAGAAAACTAATTCTGCCTCAAGACGATGATGAAGATGATAATGTTCCACTGGGAACAGTTTTAAAGAGGAAAGCAGCTGTTGCTGTTGATGCTGCTGTGCCTACCAAGAGGAGGCAACCTGCAAGGAAAGCAAGAACCTTTGCAGCCTCTGAGGTCAACACATCCTCTGATGTTCCTCCTATTAATGTGAGTGATGATGTCCCTACCCCAAGTGTAGATTTCTTTGATAATGTGTATAGACCTTCTTTACCCTCACCCCAACCCTCACCACAAAGAGAACAACCTGACCAAACCACAAATTCATCTTCACCACTAAATAGCCCAACTCACTTAACCTCACCTCAACCTACACCACTCAAAACCCTCTTTCCACCCATTATTCCTGATTCAGATCCCTGGTTTCATCAAGAGGATGATGGAATCTGCAGAGGTGCCCCCTTCCCTAAACAACTAAGAAAACTTTTTCCACCAATCATACCTTCATCCACTATTTTTTGCCAATAGGTCCGAGAACTGGGCTCAGGTCAAAAGAAATTGGAAAATTCTGTTCCATACTCACCAACCTGACCCTGAACTTAACCTTGAAACTCCTCTGACCAGGTGGTACTCCCATCCTGAGTATGACTATGAACCTTATGAGGAATACCCCTGGACCACCAAATACCCAAACTCTCAGCCCCCAAAAGGTCCCTTTCCATCAGAGATGAACACCCACCATGGCCCTCTCCTCACCCATCTACCCCTCAACCGTTTCCCTCCAAGAAAAATTTACCCCAACCTACAAAAAACCCCACCTCTGATTCCTCACACTCAAGGAGTAGCACGACACATCATTCCCGTATGGGAAACTGATCCTAAAAGGAAACCATCTGCCTACCTTACCTGAGAGGAGAGCTCGATCATCTAGGCACGTTCCAATTATTCTGGATGCAAACACACAATGGATGAAATTTGAGCATCCCAGCATCTATGGAAGTGCCTCAGACCACTTTGCAGATCAACTGATTTACAACATTTGAAGTGGGAGTTCAGCTACTTCCAGATTGAAAGAGCTGCACGATGGGTTCCTATCACTTGGCTGAGACACCATAAGGAAACTCGAGTAGGCATTGCTCCCTACCCCATCTGTCCAAGGCTTGGCATGATAGACCTCAACAAAGACAAAGACATGAGGTGCAGAAGAAATAAAGGGGTCATGCCTGAAGCTCACTCTGCCATTCTGGACTTGTCTCAGGAACTCTTTGATCACTCCGAGCTTGACTTCTATCTATATATGGAGGATGTGCAGAAAATTGGAGAAATGAAGGCTGCAGACTTCTGGTTATCTCACATCATCCACTGCACCAGGAAAGCCTCTTCTTCTGGTTTGACTCAAGAAGAGAAGAAGGAAATTCCTAAGTACAGAGGAAAATGTGGCCTATCCAAAGTAAGGCACATGATCTACAAAGATCTGTGGGGACTTCCTATTACCAGCAGGGATGTGGAGGAAATCATACCTATCCACTGGGCAAAGGATTTACCTCAGAAACCTATCACAGTTGCCACTGCACCTCCAACAACTTCTTCCTCAGATCAGGCAGTCCAAGAGTTAATTGTAGAAGGCCCTGAACTTGATGAGCAAATGTCTTCTCAGCCTACTTCAGTTGAATCTTCATCTGCACAAGCTAAGCAGTCTGGCTGAGGCTGGTGTCTCTAAGCAAGGAGCTGAGTCTGCTAAGACTTCTTCCTCAACCATTAGCTCTTGCTATGGTCAGAACAGCAGCCCAGGCTCAAGACACTGTCTCTGACACTGCTGAGAGCTCAAGACAACTTACCTTGCCACCAATCTTGAAGACATATTGGGAAAATTGTTGATGATAAGGTTGGCAAGATAGTTGAGGAAAAGACTGAGCAGATGGCTCAACAGCTTGAAGAAAGGGTGCAGAAGCAAGTTCAAGACTCTCTGGCCCCTACAAATGCAGTGATGAACCAAATGCTGGCTCTGATCTTGGAGTTTCAGAGGAATCAAAATCCCCAGCCTAATCAACCACCTCCTCCACCACCTCCTTCTATCTAAATTTTTTTTCTCTGTTCTTTTCTCTGTCTTTATCCTTTTCTTGTGTGCTGACAATGATGGTCCACTCCCTTTTGCCTTTTTGTCTGATGACAAAAAAGGGGGAGAAAGGAAAGATTAAATTTTATAATTAATACAAGAGATTTTTTTAAAAAGTACATAGTTGTCTGCATATGCATAAATATATACTCATCTTGCTGATACTATGCCTTGACTTCATGTTTATGCTTCAATACTGCTTTGAACTCTAATGTGTTATAGGATGCTATCTTGATTTGTTAATCAATGTTATTGCAAATGAGACTTGACTTATTTATGCCTTAACAGCATTTTATCTGTTGACTGCCTTGTCTTAGGGGGAGCCTTGTAAGCTCTCTTAAACTTTGCAAAAATAAATTTAATTAGTTTTTGTCATCATCAAAAAGGGGGAGATTGTTGGAACCAAAATAATTTGGATTAAATAATCTCTAGGTTTTGATGTTAACAATAAGAATTAATTTTGTGTAGCAAAAGTGTTAATGCTTTAAATCTAACAAGTGCCTTTAGTCTTAAAGAATCTCTGTTCTTATAAGCTAAAATGTTAAGTCTTTTCTCCTTGCAAATCCGCGTCCATATGTTCTCTATTGAATATCTATGCTGAAAGTATGGTCGAGTCCACTCTCCATTATAACTCCAGTGCCACGTCAGTGGACGAGCGCTTGAATGCTTTTAGTGGACGGAGAATTTCTCTTCGTGTAGACGAGAGCCCTTAGTCTGCTATTGCCACGTCACTGGACGGAGATTTTAGTTATCTCAGGTACTGGCAAGACCGCTGTTTTGAGTAGACGAAGTTTTGGTTGCCACGTCAGTGGACGAAGCCTTAAAACTCTTTCTGCTTATCTTGCCTTTACGCTAGTTTGCTGGACGAAGATTTTTTTAAGCATTATACCAATTTGAACCAAAGCGAATTTATTCTTATGATTGATATTCACTTCATTTATAATGGTTCTTCTCGTTTTCTATTAACGATTCCTTTTGCCTTGTTTCATTGAGAGAGACATAGTACAGAGTCAAGGACTTGCAAAAAGCAGAATAGTACCAATGCAAAACGTTTTTGTAACCCTGTCACCTTTTTAATACGCTGATATAGTTGGAACTTGTACAAAGGAGGCAAAAAAACTTTTTTTTTGCAAGCTACTGTTTTGCTCAGAGGTGTGCATTTTTTCATGCAAGAATTTGTCTCAACAGTACAAAGGCATCGAGCAAGCTGACGTCACAACGGATATACCTTACCTAGTTGACTCTATTACTAAACGGGTATTTCAAATACAACCGTTGAAGACTCTGAAGAGAAGATCAAAGGACCCTATAAAATAGAAGACCTAAAGCGTTTTGAAGAAACAACTTTTTGGCGTATACAAGAAATTTCAAGAAATCTCTCGCGAAGCAAATATTTTTCTATTCATTCAAAAGCAAAAGTCTGTAATATTATAGTTTTGAATATTGGCTGATAATATTTATCTGATCTTAAACTTTCATATCTCTCACATATAGTGGAGTTAGAAGATCAAAGATATCCAAAACTCTTTATTAGAGGTAGAGCCTGAAGAAGGCTTGGTAAGAAGAAATACATTGTGAGCCTGGAGAGGTGTTGAATACTTGGTGTAATCTATTTGAAAATTAGTGGAAAAATCCTTCCAAGTAGAAGGGACTGGACGTAGCTCTTGGGTTGGAAGAGAAGTGAACCAGGATAAAACATCTTGTGTAAATCTTCTTATCCCTTATCTCTTTTGTTTACGTATTTATACTAACTGTGGGGATTTGAACTTGAATTTGTTATTCCTTCAAAAGACTTCTTTTCTGTGTGGCTTTATTTCTGTCTCCTTTAACTTTGTGTGAGAAACTCTTTTTGAAAATGGCTGTTTTCGAAAAATATAAACAAACACAATTCAACCCCCCCTTTCTTGTGTTTGCCTGTGGTCAACTTTCAACTATCCAAACCGCACCACT